>JAWWNH010000005.1:2867500-2987500 GCA_034641385.1 Darevskia mixta
CAAAGGGGAAACAAAGCAGTTTAGGGTAGGGGAAAGGATGGGCGCTTCTTTCTGAGTAGAAGGGCGCTTCAGAAGCTCATCTCAAAAGATTGGCAAACGGCGCTTTTTGACTCTGCCTCCATTCCCATGAAAACCCCCAATAACATTAAAAAAACCCTGTGTGCCTTAACTCCAGTTAAATTAGCAAAAATGTATAGGATGAGTGGGGAACCAAGTGGCGCTGTGGGTTAAACCACAGAGCCTAGGGCTTGCTGATCAGAAGGTCGGCAGTTTGAATCCCTGCGACGGGGTGAGCTCCCGTTGCTCGGTCCCAGCTCCTGCCAACCTAGCAGTTCAAAAGCACTTCAAAGTGCAAGTAGATAAATAGGAACCGCTCTGGCGGGAAGGTAAACGGCGTTTCCGTGCGCTGCTCTGGTTCGCCAGAAGCGGCTTTGTCATGCTGGCCACATGATCCGGAAGCTGTACGCCGGCTCTCGGCCAATAAAGCGAGATGAGCGCCGCAACCCCAGAGTCGGACACGACTGGACCTAATGGTCAGGGGTCCCTTTACTTTACCTATAGGATGAGTGATAACTTATGCTGGAAATGTAAGAAGAAGGAGGGTGGATTTTACCATATGTGGTGGACATGCGAGAAAATGAAAGTATTTGGGGAATTGATTTATAATGAATTAAAAAAGATGTTTAAATATACTTCCCCCCAAAAGCCAGAAGCTTTTTTGCTGGGCTGGATGGGGGAAGAAATTGCCAAGAATGATCAAAGATTGTTTATGTATGCAACAACCGCGGCTAGAATACTGGTAGCCCAAAAATGGAAATTACAGGAATTACCAACGATAGAGGAGTGGCAGGTGAAGATGATGGAGTATGGTGAACTTGCAAAACTGACTGGCAAGGTACGAAACCAGGACGAATCGAAATTCCAAAGAGAATGGAGTAAATTTGTTGATTACCTAAGATTTAACCGTGGAAGTCTGAAGACACTGGCGGGATTTGAATGACGCCATGGCATTGTTAGAAAGACTAAAGTAAGAAACTGCGTGAATAGAACAGTCTAGAACAGCGTTTTTCAACCGGTGTGCCCCGGCACAGTAGTGTGCCGCAAGACACTGGCTGCTGTGCTGCGGGAAGACACCGGCTGCTGTGCCGCCCTGGGCCGCTTCCGGGTCGGTCCGGGCTGGCGTCGCCTCGGCTCCGCTTCTCGCTTGCCGACCGCCGCCTTCGCCGGGGCTGCCGGGCGCTTCGCCTGCTGCCTCTGCCGCCCCGGTCGCGGTCGGGGATGGGCGGGAGGTGCCGTTGCCGCCGGGCTCGCTCGGGGCCGGGTGGAGGTGCTGCCGGGGGGCTGGGCGCGGGAGGCGGAGGGGGGCGGGCGCCTGGCCCGCCGCGGGCGCCGATCTCCCGCTCCGTTTTCGCCCGCCTGGGTCCTTCCCCTCCCTCCCGCCGGGGCGTGCGGACACCCTGCCCCCCGGGGCGGGGGGGTCGGGGTGCATGTGGTGGTGGTGTGCCGCGAGATTTTTTTCATGGGACAGGTGTGCCGTTGCCCCGAGGAGGTTGAGAAACACTGGTCTAGAAAACCTGCTGATATGATGGAGGGCAGTCGTAGCTCGGATGTGTGAGAATTTGTATGTTTATGAATTGTTAAATTTGTTTAATTGGAAAATATAATAAAAAATTATCTTTAAAAAATGTACAATTTAATTCGGATCAACTGATAAGGACATGGTAGATTAAAGTAAGTGACAAGTTTGCCTCTAGCGAGTAAATGAATACAGCGGTCCCTCGACTTACGAATGACCCGACTTCCGTATTTTTCGAGTTACGAGTGAAAAAAGTGGCTTACGAATTTTTTCGACCTCCGAATGGAAATCGCGGCCGTTTTAGATGCGGTTTCCGAAGAGTGTCACATTCGCTCCTAACAGAAATGCCTATTTTTTTGTGAAACGTTTCCTATCCTCCTCCTTTGTTGCGTAACTCTCTGGTGCAGGACGAGGAGAGAAAACTTTCCGATAAAAAAAAACACCAAACAAACCACAGTGTCCTCCCTCCTCGCCCTGCTTTTTCCTGGAGTAAACAGAGCTTCTTGCGTGCAGAATTTTGCATGGCACTTTCAAGAGCGCAGCCTGGGAAATATTCTGAGAAAAGAAAGAATACAACACCCAGATAAACTTTCCATTTTCTGATATTCTAGCCAGAGATAGGAGCTAATTTGCCTTGGTCCCTCCCCCACAAAAAAAAAAATCATCCCAAAATGGCAATGATGGGGGGGAGAGAGAAGGGGTGGTTGAAGAGGGACTGTATTCACTAATTATACATACTGAAAAGATTTTGGTGCAATGCAAGATGATGCTTGCGATATGCTAATCCGTTTTTTTCTGCTCGGTGTTGCCCGAAGCTTCTCTGTCTCTCTCCCTCTTTCTCTTTTGCTTCGCCCCCCCTCCACCTCCCCACTGTATGACAATATAGACTTGCAGCCACAAAGGGAATCGGAACGGGTGAGCTGAAGGGGGGGTATAACTCGAACACATGGCAGGACCTTCGTGCCCCCCTCCCGGAGGGCCGTCCCTTTGTGGCCTCTCGGTTCCGTATCCTGAAGTCAATAGGAGAAAGCCTGCCACCGTCACAACTTAGTATGACACTCTGGTCTCCCCCCCGTTTGCATTCATGAATAGTCAGCGAGCAGCAGACAAAATAGAACTAATCTTTTTTGACAGAATTGTTCAATTTTGGAGGGGCGGCTTTGAGAAGATCAGACGGGCATTTGCAGGGGGCGAGGAGGGAGGGGGACAACAATGGAGGCACCATCCCCTTGGCTGCTGGCCTCATTGTTTCGCAAAAAGCACAATCGCGTTTATTTTTATTTATTTTTATTTTCTTATATAAAAAAACAACAACAGCAACAGCGACGTCTAATTGACCAGCTTTAAGAAAATAGGGAATAGAAAGTTGAAAGCCTCACAAAGTCAGGTAAAGTTGTGCATTAAAAGATCATGAGGATTATTATTATTATTATTATTATTATTATTATTATTATTATTATTATTAAAAAGGCGATGATTCCACCACCACTGTCATATGTACTTGCGCAATTGACCAGAATATTTGCAATATCAGTGGGTCTGTTTCTTTCTTGATCCTTCTGTAATATAGTCCCTTCATTTTTGCTCATTCCTGTTTTTTTATTGTTATCCAAATTGTGTTCGATCCAGTAGTTTTTGTGTGCATACATTTTATTTTTTTATTTTTTTTAGATATTCCCCATCCATTTGCAGGCTTAGGACTATCCAAGATCTGAGAGATAGAGATAGCTAGAGAGAGGGGTGTCCCCCCCCCCCCGCACAACGCCATCTCTCCCTCTCCTTACACTTAGGAAGGAGACAAACAAAACACCAAAAAACCCAGCCCACCAAACCACCCACCTTCCCAATGCATGGGCAAAAGCCCAGAAGTTAGCAACGTGGCCCATGCAGCTGCAGCATTGCATTTCAAATTCAGTTTGCTCATAGGACGAGGGCTAATCCTGCCCCCGTAATTCCCTACAGCCAAAATCTGCCCCCTCCCTGAGTGACAGTGCAGTGCAAAGACAGTACCACGCTTATCTTTCCTTACCAGATGGCCGACTTGGATCAATGCACACATGCCACGATCAATGGGAGCGATAAAGAATTAGGGAAACAGTGGTACATGCTCCCAGAAAAGCTTGTACACTGCATAATTATTTTATGATTCTACACATGGTTACATGTGATACTGGAGTCGAGAAGGAAAGGATAATTAGAGAGGCAGGGAGAATTTTCGTTCGGCGCTCGCACACTGCCTGTCGGTCAGCAATTTCCGCTCAGTTAAATTCAATTCTTTTCAGGGTTTGTTTGGGTGGTGGGTGTGGGTGTGGGTCTTTAACATGTCTCCCCCCCCCCCCCCGCCATCCCCCAAATGAAATATTGAGGAAAATATGTACACATCTCGTGGGGGACGGATCCTGCATTTCAGGTCCCAGTCCGGTGCAATTTGGGGCTAGGAGGGAGATTAACAGCAAGTTGCCCTATGATACAGCCAGCCAATGTTTGGCTGGAGGTAGGAGGGGGTGTTGAGGGTTTGCCTGTATTACAGATGCTCAGGGAGTTCGATCTTTGCAGATTCCAATATGAGCACTTCAGAGTAACGTGTGGATCGGAAACGCAATACCTAGCTACTGGGTTTAGAATAGAATAGAATAGAATAGAATAGAATATATTTTATTGTCATTGTCCCCTTCGGGGACAACGAAATTACTTGGCTGCTCCATCCACCCAGATAGGGCACTCCACGCAAAAACAAAACAACTACAAAAACACTGATTAAAACCATACACACTGATTAAAACCATACACACTGATTAAAACCATACAATGATAAACATAACAGGTAAGATTAGATGACTTCAAAGTCCAGGCTTCCCATTCAAGGCCACGATCGCTCTGGAAAAGAAGCTGTTTCTAAGACGGCTTGTTCTTGTTGTCATCGTCCTGTATCTCCGTCCCGATGGCAAAAGTTCAAAGAGACGGTGACCAGGATGCGATGGATCTTTCACTATGTCCAGTGCCTTTCTGTGGCACCTCGTGGCATAAATCTGCTCTAAGGTGGAGAGCGAGCAGCCAACAATGCTCTCTGCTGCCTTAACAACTCTGCACAACCCCATCCTGTCCTTGGTAGTACAGCTTCCGTACCACACACATAAGCCATAAGTGAGCACGCTCTCAATGGCACAGTGATAGAAGGCAAGCAGCAGCTTTGGTGGAAGGTGGTTTTTCCTTAGAACTCTCAGGAAGTACAGTCTCTGCTGCGCCTTCTTCACAAGCCCCCTTATGTTTGCACTCCAGGACAGATCCTCCTGTAATTCAATGCCCAGAAATCTGAACATTGTTACCCTCTCCACACAGATTCCATCAATCAAAAGTGGTTGGACATCTTATTATGGACGTTGCAAAGCAGTGCAGCTCTGGGTGGTTATGTTATTCTGTGGGGGGAGTAAGTTTCAAAATGCAAGAGAAAGAAGGTACCTTTTATCATATGTGGTGGGAGTGTAAAAGGGTGAAAGGCTTCTGGGATATAATATACGGTGAAATTCAGAAAATGTTGAAATATACATTTGTTTAAAAACCAGAAGCATTTTTACTGGGAATTACAGGTACAGACATTAAAAAGCAAGACTTTAAGCTTTTCCAATATGCAGTGACTGCGGCGAGAATATTAACAGCGCAAAAATGGAAACGAACAAACACCGACAAAAGAAGAATGGATTGTGAAACTAACGGAGTATGCAGAATTGGACAAGATGACGGGGGAATCCGCAAACAGTGGGACCAGAAGTTCATCAAAGACTGGGCTAAATTTACAGACTATTTAAAGGAAAATTGTATTCAATTGAATACGTTGGTAGGATTGCAAGAGGCTTTGTAGAGTAAGGAAGAAATATTGTTAGTACGAAGATATAGTGATTAATTTTAGAAAATAATAATATAAAACAATGATTGACTTTGGAAATATAGATATAAGGAATAGATATTAGAATATCATAAGGAAGGTTTGACGGAAGTCACGGCCATAAAAAGCCAAAACGGTATAAGATGTGAAGATAAATGGGCGAATTTATTATTGTATTTATATAAAATCAATAAAAAATGATTATATAAAAAAAAGTTTCGAAATGCACATTTTAAGAGAAAATAAAGTGAAAGAGAACACTTAGGTAGATTTAAATGCTAGTGCAGTTTTGGGGTTTGTTTCATTTTTATTAAATGAATGGAATGGAACAGAATGGATGCGTGTGAAAATGACAACACACCCATAGAACGATGGTTTCACCAATCCTTAGCATTGATGGCATGTGTGCTTTATAAGTAAGGTAGGATGCAGGTGGTGCTGTGGTCTAAACCACAGAGCCTAGGGCTTGCCGATCAGAAGGTCGGTGGTTCGAATCCCCGCGACGGGGTGAGCTCCCGTTGCTCAGTCCCCGCTCCTGCCCACCTAGCAGTTCGAAAGCACATCAAGTGCAAGTGGATAAATAGGTACCGCTCCAGCAGGAAGGTAAACGGCGTTTCTGTGCACTGTTCTGGTTCACCAGAAGCGGCTTAGTCATGCTGGCCACATGACCCGGAAGCTGTCTGCGGACAAACGCCGGCTCCTCGGCCTATAGAGCGAGATGAGCGCCGCAACCTCAGAGTCGTCCGCGACTGAACCTAATGGTCAGGGGTACCTTTAGGCTGCATTTAGCCTCACCAAGCTATTTCTTGCGGACCACCAGACCCCAGACTAGGCTTGCCATACATCCAGAATTTCCCGGACATTGTCGGAATACAGCAGTCGGAAGCAGTGTCCAGGCAGAAATCGCTGATATGTCCGGGGAAATCTGGACATACGGCAACCCATGTCGGAAGTCTATATTTTGGTGAATTAAAAAAAAAAAAAGCCCAACAACTTTTGTGTCCGTATTTTCACTTTTTGAAATATGGCAGCCCCTACCCCAGACCCAATTTACTGGTGCCATGAGAGCACGTTTGTATTTCCGGAGCGCTCCAGCCACCTGCAAGGCACCTTTTCTGCGCTGAGTTTGCTATAAGTAGGGAGCGCAAACGTGCAAGGCAGGTGGGGCTGGTCTTGGAACAGAGCCTTAAAAAAATAAATCATCTAATTGTATGGTGAATGTGCTGGGATTGGAGGCAACATTTATACCCTGACCAGATCAGTGCGGGGAAATCTGTTGAAACCCCATTGCCGTGTCCCACTCATGCCCTGTAGTTGTGAGGGGGTGATGGGGAGGCAGACTAAGTGTGTATGACTGCTATCTGTGCATAGCTGTCAACTTTTGGATTTGAAAATAAGGGATTTTTCGGCGTCTGGACATGCGCAGACGCAATTTCCGGCACGGCGCGGTGAGTCCCCGTGCAGTGCTGCGTCGGTTTAGCGCAGCGCGTGGGGGACTCGCCGAGTGGGCAGCTCGGTTCAGGGGCGGCTCATGGGCAGGTGAAACGGTCTCCATGGGCCAGATCCGGCTCATGGGCCGGAGGTTGCCGACCCCTGGTCCACACGGACGGGCAGCAGCTCTCTGGACAGTGGACATTCCCAGCCCTACCTGGAGATGCCAGGAATAGAGCCTGAGACCTTCTGCATGCCAAGCAGACGCTCTACCACTGAGCCACTTTCCGTCCCCTCTAGTTCGCTCTGAATTGCCCTCACTTGTCCTCAGTGACATTTGCATTCTATCATGTGGGCAGTCGTTCCAAATTAGGCAAGCCATGGACCCCTTGCTTTTGAAAACACTGATACCCCGTGTTAGTTTTTGTTATGTGAATGTGCAAACTTACCCTCCAATATGTCCCAGCACAAAATTGGGGTGCATGTTTTCTGGGCCATGCTCCTGTGCAAGTTATGTGACTTACACGAGAGCACAACACCCAAAGTTGCATGTTTGGGGGCACTGCGACTGGCTGTGATCTCACACGTTTTGGGGTGCCATAGAATCATAGAATCATAGAGTTGGAAGAGACCACAAGGGCCATCCAGTCCAACCCCCTGCCAAGCAGGAACACCATCAAAGCATTCTTGACAGGTGACTGTCAAGCCTCTGTTTAAAGACCTCCAAAGAAGGAGACTCCACCACACTCCTTGGCAGCAAATTCCACTGTCGAACAGCTCTTACTGTCAGCAAGTTCTTCCTAATGTTTAGGTGGAACCTTCTTTCTTGTAGTTTGAATCCATTGCTCCGTGTCCGCTTCTCTGGAGCAGCAGAAAACAACCTTTCTCCCTCCTCTATATGACATCCTTTTATATATTTGAACATGGCTATCATATCAGCCCTTAACCTTCTCTTCTCCAGGCTAAACATACCCAGCTCCCTAAGCCGTTCCTCATAAGGCATCGTTTCCAGGCCTTTGACCATTTTGGTCAAAGACTAAACTTTAGTCTTGCTCCAGGATGCTTGGGGGGGGGGTGCTTCTGACACAAGCCGAATCCAAACCCACCCCCTGGCAAGCGGAGCCTTTTGCAGACAGAACAGCCTTAGACACCCATCCAGCAGCGCATCTCAGGTTTTGGACAGACTGCTTTGCCATCTGATATGCCGGGCATTGCGTGTCGCATCATTGGGCAGAGAAGTTGGCTCTCAACTTTTCCTTTGCAAAGCGCGCCCAATTCACAGAGCAAGAACCAGGCAACTCTTTGCCGTTCCTGCAAACCAATCAGGGGAGCAACTCATTTGAGCGCTTTGGCTTGCGAGATGCCACCACAAGCTGGCCCGGTGGCACGGGGAGGCAAGCTCCGTTCCAGCTGGGTTCTTCCGGAGACGGCGGGCGCCAGCGAGCAGACGAGGTTGCCTGGTGTGCTCAGCTGCTAACCTGGAAGGAGCTCCACCGGCGAGGGTGACCTCTCCAGCAGGCAACATCGGCGGAAGCCAGCAGATACTGGACCTGAAGGCTAGGACACGGTGCCAAAGTGAATGCAGGCCGACTGGCCAGAAGATGGCTGTTGCTCCTCGGAGGTTTGGCAGAGGGTTTTCCCTTCCCATTGAGCTGGGCTTGCTTTTGGATGAATAAGACCTCCGCCGGGCTTCCGCGAAGCCCCCTGCCAAGAGTAACTGCCTTCTCCCTGAAAGGGAGCAGGAGGAGAAATCAGACCAGAGCGGAAAACAGGACATGGAAGTGGAGAGGTCCTTGCATAGCCCATCTAGCCATGCCATTGTCCTCAAACACCTCTTCCATGTTTTAATAACAATAACAATAACAATAACAATAACAATAACAATAATTTATTTGTACCCCGCCCATCTGGCCAGGTCCCCCCAGCCACTCTGGGCGGCTTCCAACAAACATTAAAATACATCAAAATGTCACAGATTAAAAACTTCCCTAAGTTTTTATATTTTCTAAATATCATATAGTTGTTGATCCCTTTAACCTCTGGTGGGAGGGCGTTCCACAGGGCGGGCGCCACTACCGAGAAGGCCCTCTGCCTGGTTCCCTGTAGCTTTGCTTCTCGCAGTGAGGGAACCGCCAGAAGGCCCTCGGCGCTGGATCTCAGTGTCCGGGCAGAACGGTGGGGGTGGAGACGCTCCTTCACAGAGAGATCATTCCTAGGAACAAAGGAAGCTGCCTTGTAGAGAGGGAGACCCTTGCTCCACCCAGCTCACTGTTGTCTACACTGGCTGGCAGCGGCTCTCCAGGATTCCAGGCAGGGATATGTCCTAGCACTACACTGCCACTGAGTCATGGCTGTTCCCCAAAACAAGAAACCTGTGAGCCCAGGCCTTACACAACCCACCTCAGCCCTGTCCATACTGACCGGCAGCAGCTCTCCAGGGTTTCGGGTAAAAGGCATCCCAAGCCTTACCTGGAAATGCTGCTGAGGGTGGAATTCGGGGCCTTCTGCATGCCAAGCAGCTGCTCTGCCACTGAACCAACCCTCCTCACATGAATGGCAAGTGAATTGTTGTAACCTCTCGATGTGAGATTGAGAGAAGGGGGTTCCTTCCTTCCCAGAACCTCTTCCTTTCCTTGAAATGCTGAAGATGGAGGTGAGAGAATGGGGTGGTGGTCCTAGTGGGAACCACCAAATAATAATAATAATAATAATAATAATAATAATAATAATAATAATAATAATTTATTTATACATATCCAGCCCATCTGGCTAGGTTTCCCCAGCCACTCTGGGCAGCTTCCATAAAATATTAAAAATACAATAAAACACCAAACATTAAAAAGTTCCCTAAACAGCCTTCAGATGTCTTCTAAAAGTCAGATACAGTCATACCTTGTGTTACGATCGCTGCGGGATGCGAACGGCGCAGGTTATGAACGAGCTGAACCTGGAAGTACCGGAACGGGTTACTTCCAGGTTCGGTGGTTCGCCCATGCACAGACGCACACAGTGATGTCATGCACATGCGCAGAAGCTCCAAATCGCAACCCGTGCGTGCGCAGAAGCGGCGCTGCGGGTTGCTTACTGCTCAGGATGTGAACGGGGCTCCGGAACGGATCCCGTTTGCATCTAGCGGTACCACTGTAGTTGTTTATTTCCTTGACATCAGATGGGAGGCGTTCCACAGGGTGGGCGCCACCACCGAGAAGGCCCTCTGCCTGGTTCCCTGTAACTTTGCTTCTCGCAGGGAAGGAACCACCAGAAGACCCTCGGAGCTGGACCTCAGTGTCCGGGCTGAACGATGGGGGTGGAGACGCTCCTTCAGGTATACTGGGCCAAGGGTGTTTAGGGGTTTCAAGGATCCCAGTGATGCAAAAGCACTCACATGGGGGCACAGAGCAAGACCAGGGAGGGTTGTGGCCTGAGTAGAGTTCCTGGGGGCCACAGGGAAAGGTCTGGAGGGCCGCATTGCAGGGGGTTGGACTAGATGACCCTTCCAACTCTACAAATTCTATGATTTGACACACACCCTGAGCCCCCCAAAAGAACAGAACTTTCATGAGGCAGAGGGAGAGGGCAGCGCAAACAGCGGGATCCCAGGTGCGAGTCTGTGTGCCTTCTCTGACATCAGGCTCCGTCTCCAGGGCTCCCAAACCATACAGTTTGGTTCTCCTCCTCCTCCTTCCCCGAGTTTCTCCCTAATCCCCTTCGGAAATTCCCTGAGCACTTGCCCGATTCAAGGCGATCACTTTCCCTCTAAATCAAAATCCTTTTTAGTGGAGAGTTTTACATCCTTAAACCACAGAGGGCTTTTCAGGGGAAGAAATATTGGTGCTCTCTTCTGCGGCGTACACTTAAAACACATGCTATTTGTTTTTGGTCTCTCCCCTTCTGCAAGGAGGACATTTAATATGTACAATAGAATTAATAGGGATGGAAGTGTGTGGCAGGACTTGCATTAAATCAAACCCCCACACTTCCCGCAAAACAAAGGAGCAGCTGTGAGCATGCAGAGCGCCTGCCGAATATTTTTCCGCCCACGTTTGCCGAAAGATTTGCTCTGCAAAGTTTTATCTAATTTCTCATTCATTCAATTAAGCAGGGAGATAAAATGAACTGATCCCGAGAGATTAGGAGAGAAACTATGTTTAGCTCCTGCTTAGGGTTGCAATCAAGACTGCCTTTAGTTTCAAGATTAGAGGCAAGAAGACGCTGCCATCGAGGGACTCATCCTGAACGGGGCTGGGCAACTTCCAGGCAGCTCCAGAAGACTTCCCTGGGTTTTGAAGGAGCTTGGTGTCATGCAGTGGTGTTGCGGGGTAGCTAAATGTTTGGGGAAAGGTCATTGCCAAGTGTTGAAAGCAGAATACCCCAGGTTCACATCCTGCAATCTCCAGGTAAGTCTGGGAGAGACCCCTGCCTAAACCCCAGGAGAGCCACTCAGTGTAGACAGTACTGAGATGTTTGTTGTTTAGTCGTTCAGTCGTGTCCGACTCTTCGTGACCCCATGGACCAGAGCACGCCAGGCACTCCTGTCTTCCACTGCCTCCCGCAGTTTGGTCAGACTCATGTTGGTAGCTTCGAGAACACTGTCCCACCATCTCGTCCTCTGTCGTCCCCTTCTCCTTGTGCCCTCCATCTTTCCCAACATCAGGGTCTTTTCCAGGGAGTCTTCTCTTCTCATGAGGTGGCCAAAGTCTTGGAGCCTCAGCTTCAGGATCTGTCCTTCCAGTGAGCACTCAGGGCCAATTTCCTTCAGGATGGAGAGGTTTGATCTTCTTGCAGTCCATGGGACTCTCCAGAGTCTCCTCCGGGCACTATAATTCAAAAGCATCAATTCTTCGGCGATCAGCCTTCTTTATGGTCCAGCTCTCACTTCCGTACATTACTACTGGGAAAACCATAGCTTTAACTATACGGACCTTTGTCGGCAAGGTGATGTATTTGCTTTTTAAGATGCTGTCTAGGTTTGTCATTGCTTTTCTCCCAAGAAGCAGGCGTCTTCTAATTTCGTGACTGCTGTCACCATCTGCAGTGATCATGAAACCCAAGAAAGTAACATCTCTCACTGCCTCCGTTTCTTCCCCTTCTATTTGCCAGGAGGTGATGGGACCAGTACTGAGATAGATGGACCAATTGTCTGGGGTTGTATAAAATACTTATTCCACATATCATAGAATCATCAAGTTGGAAGGGACCCTGGGGGTCATCTAGTCCAACCCCCAGCAATACAGGAACCTCAACTTAGATCATACATGACAAGTGGCCATCCAACCTCTGCTTAAAAACCTCCAAGGAAGGAGAGTCCACAACCTTCCACTGTCAAACAGCTCTTACTGTCACAAAGTTCCTCCCGATGTTCCTCCTTTCTTCTAACTTGGATCCTAACTTCCAGAGCAAAAGAAAACCAGCTTGCTCCATCTTCCATCCAGCTCAATATTGTCTACACCATGCTTCCTCAAACTCCAGATA
Source organism: Darevskia mixta (assembly GCA_034641385.1). Taxonomy (NCBI): domain Eukaryota; kingdom Metazoa; phylum Chordata; class Lepidosauria; order Squamata; family Lacertidae; genus Darevskia; species Darevskia mixta. Next base: position 2,879,863 of record JAWWNH010000005.1, read on the forward strand.
TTTTGAGACTACAATTCCCATCATCCCTGACCACTGGTCCTGCTAGCTAGAGATCATGGGAGTTGTAGGCCGAAAACATCTGGAGGGCCAACTTTGAGGAAGCCTGGTCTACACACTAACAGGGTAGCAACTCTTCAGGGTAAGGAGTCATTCCCCATCTCTATGTGTAAACCAAATTTTACATCGTCCCAATGCCGGATTTACATATAAGCTAAACAAGCTATAGCTTAGGGCCCCACTCTCTTGGGACCCCCCCCCCAAATAAAAAACAACAACTGGATTTACATTTCCAAAATATAAGATAAAAAACAAATAAAATAAAACCTACACACAGCAACAGTGTTTTGTGTTGTGTAGGCTCCTCTGATGTAAGTCATGGGCCCCACCTGCTAGCTTGCTCCCTAAAATATCACTGGTTTGCTATTATTATTTCATGTTATAGCAAGTTTCTAGAGACTAGATTATGAGTCGTTGTAAATTGTGTTTCTAAAGGAACTTTTGTTATTGCCAAATGCCAATGTGTTTGCATTATTAAGTTTGTTATCAATAAAAAAATCATTTTAAGTTAGAGCTTAATAATTATTTCACTATTAATATACTTCTTCTTAAGTGTATTTCACTATTTATATACCTCTTCTTAAGTGTATTTCAGTTCAACAATTACTTTGATAAAATACATATTTTGTTATGTGCAAATGGCTCTAGATACCTATTAGGTCCATAAATGACCCTATAGCACATATTCAACAAAAAAAACAGCAACAATTTGTTGTTGACAAAGGACAGCTGGACATATAAAGGGCCCCATTGCCTTCAGTAGCTGAGGGCCTCATCAAACCTAAATCCGGCCCTGAACTGAACCCTAAGTCCTTCTGCAAGCAAAGCATGCACTCTGCCACTGAGCTAGTGCATGTGCTTAAAAAATAAAAGCAAGATTCCAGTCCTCATTGTTCCGGAGAAAAGGCTGAACTGGCCCTTGCACAAGATGCATGTTTCACATTGGAATATTCTGAACCACAGCCCCATTGTATGCCTGTGTTTTGATGTCGTAATTAACTCCCTGTGCATAAACAAATTAGTGCACTATTTTGTTTTGATCTTCCATTAAACATCAACAGTGATTATGTCACACAAACACACAAAGTGGCAGGGAAGGGAGTTGCGCATTTAAGGTACTTGTTAGTGTGCATCTGCTGAAGAAACAGCAGCGGCCTTGATCAAAAAGGAGCACGTCGTTTCCTTTGATGTTCGGCGGTGAACGTTTGGCCTGATCCAGCTGATCGGGTGTTGGCAACCAAACCAACCCCGCTGCAAAAGCTGGTCCTCGACAGGTGAACAGGAAACACATCAAGAGCTGGGCTGAATAGGCAGGGAAACAGTAAATGCACAGGGGAAATGTTCAAAATTAAATCTGATGCCCTGTGGTGCGCAGGTCCTGCTTGGGGGTTTGTGAGAAGGGAATGCTGAACCAGGTAAGAACCCCAGAACATCAGAAGAGGCTGCTGGATTAGGCCAATGGCCCGTCTAGCTGAGCAAGCTGTTCTGAAAGTGGAAAACCCACAAGCAGGATTCGAACACAAGAGCTGGAATCGGAGGCAGCAGCAATGGGAGAAATGGGACCCTCTTGGATTACAATGGCGTGAGTCCCTCCATCGTAGGCTCAGGTTGTATGTTGTTGTTTAGTCGTCTTAGTCGTGTTCGACTCTCCGTGACCCCCATGAAGAAGAAGAAGAAGAAGAATAGTTTGGATTTGATATCCCGCTTTATTACTACCCACGGGGACCCAGGTGGCGCTGTGGGTTAAACCACAGAGCCTAGGGCTTGCTAATCAGAAGGTTGGCGGTTCAAATCCCTGCGACGGGGTGAGCTCCCGTTGCTCGGTCCCAGCTCCTGTCAACCTAGCAGTTCAAAAGCACGTCAAAGTGCAAGTAGATAAATAGGTACCGCTGCAGCGGGAAGGTAAACGGCGTTTCCGTGCGCTGCTCTGGTTCGCCAGAAGCGGCTTAGTCATGCTGGCCACATGACCCGGAAGCTGTATGCCGGCTCCCTCTGCAAATAAAGCAAGATGAGCGCCCCAACCCCAGAGTCAGACACAACTGGACCTAATGGTCAGGGGTCCCTTTACCTTTACCTTTATCACTACCCGAAGGAGTCTCAAAGCGGCTCACATTCTCCTTTCCCTTCCTCCCCGACAACAAACCCTCTGTGAGGTGAGTGGGGCTGAGAGACTTCAGAGAAGTGTGACTAGCCCAAGGTCACCCAGCAGCTGCATGTGGAGGAGCGGAGACGCAAACCTGGTTCCCCAGATTACAAGTTTACCGCTCTTAACCACCTCACCACACTGGCTCATGAACCAGAGCATGCCTTGGAAACTCTCACCTTCTTCTCAAAGCTTCTCCTTTTTTATGTCCATGGGGTTTTCGTGGCAAAATACTGGAGTGGTTTGCCAGTTGCTTCTCCAAGTGGATCACATTTAGTCTAAACTCTCAGCTATGACCTGTCCGTCTTGGGTGGCCCTGCACGACTTAGCTCAAAGCTTCTTGGAGTTATTCAAGCCCTTTCGCCATGACAAGGCAGTGATCCATGAAGGGATCAGGTTGTATATATGTGTCAATCTATATATATATAATCGTTCAAGTTGTTTGTTTGTTAACAATCGCCTTTCTCCGTAACCCCTTGATCGATTCCGTTCAAATTTGGACACAACGTTCCATGCCCATATGGGAGTGATCATATTTACTTACATTGCACAAATACCACACCTTTCCCAGGTAAAAATGTGATTTTGTGCAAAAAATATATAGCACCCTCCAGTGGACGTTAAACAGCACAGCACAACACACCTGTTTCTGACCCCTCCTCCTCCTTTCCCGACATCACTACCACCATCCAATCGACAGACAGAACGCCCACAAACACTACTGCTGCCTCCGCTGGCGGGTATAGAGCCACGCCGGGAAGAATCGCCATTTTTGCGGTTTGCGACGCTACCTCGACCGGCTGTAGAGAGAGGCCGGGTGACAACGCCGCTACTCACATTTCGGGCCAGATACCACACCTTCCACAGATACAAACGTGTTCCTATAAAAACAAACATACAGCTCACCACTACACGTCAACAACATCGAAGGCCATTGACAAAATCAGGACAAAGAACCTCATAGAGTAAAATAGTAGTAATAAAAAGTTGTAGAAACGAAGACAAAAACGGGAGGGGAAAACGGAGAACACATAGACTGAACTTCAACGGGATAAGGTGTAAGTAAACATATGCTTTCTCTTTCATACTGTATCTTACTTTTGCATTTCACCAAATCAGCCACAGCAAGGCGTGGCCGGGTCAGCTAGTAAACTATAAATCATAAAGACACCACAGTTTCCACTGTACCTTGTTTTCCCCAAAGGAAACACAGACTCCTAGAATTCCCTGGAATCTTGCACCGCAGTGGAGACTGGGAATGGCATCTAACAATATGCTTTGTGCTTCATTGTAGGGATGGGTAGTAATTCTCTCACACTTTCCAAGCCAATACGGATGGAAGCACAGCTATTCTTCCAAACATGTACTTCTCAAAAAATCTGTGGAGCATTTCTCCAATCACATACAGGAATGTGCATGCGAGGGAGAGTGTGTGCAAAATGCATATATGATTGAGAATTACAAAAGCACCTCTATACTTGAAGGGGTGCAGGTGGCGCTGTGGTCTAAGCCACTGAGCCTCTTGGGCTTGCCGATCGGAAGGTCGGCGGTTCAAATCCCGGTGACGGAGTGAGCTCCCGTTGCTCTGTTCCAGCTTCTGCCAACCTAGCAGTTCAAAAGCACACCAGTGCAAGTAGATAAATATGTACCACTGTGGCAGGAAGGTAAACGGTGTTTCTGTGCGCTCTGGTTTCCATCACGGTGTCCCTTTGCGCCAGAAGCGGTTTAGTCCTGCTGGCCACATGACCCGGAAAACTGTCTGCGGACAAACGCCGGCTCCCTCGACCTGAAAGCAAGATGAGCGCTGCAACCCCATAGTCACCTTTGACTGTACTTAACCATCCAAGGGTCCTTTACCTATCTTGAAGGAGCTGCTCCATCCCTGTCGTTCAGCCCCACTGAGGTCCAGCTCCAAGGGCCTTCTGGTGGTTCCCTCACCGTGAGAGGTGAAGTTACAGGGAACCAGGCAGAGGGCCTTCTTGGTGGTGGCGCCCTCCCTGTGGAATGCCCTCCCATTGGATGTCAAGGAGATAAACTACACAACTTCCCAAAGACATCTGAAGGCAGCCCTGGATCAGGAAGCTTTTAATTTGCGATGTTCTGGTTTGTTTGTTCTTCTATATTCTGTTAGAAGTTTGCCCAGAGTGGCCGGCGCAACCTAGTCAGATGGGAAGAGTACATGTAACAATATTCTTATTCTTATTCTTATTCTTATTCTTATTCTTATTCTTATTCTTATTCTTATTCTTATTCTTGGGGAAATTGTGTACAAAATGTGCCCCTTAGGAGAAATACACGCAAAAATTCATATGAATTGTGTGCATGCTTTTTTATTTTATTTTAAGGAAATAAATTATTGTAAACCAATGTGGAAAATGGGGTGAACTGAACTTAAGGCTGGGGGGGGGGGAGAGCAATGATATAAGTTGAAAGTGACAAAGCTCTCCATCCCTTCTAAATAACTGAATTTCAGTGGTGGCATTTGGGGGGGGGGGAATACCAGGAGTTAAATGTTAAAATTTCAAATGAATGTCAAATTCTTTCTTGGATCCAATCAGTCCCTATATTAGGGGGTGGTGGGAAGAGAGGTTCCAGCCATTATTATTATTATTATTATTATTATTATTAGAAGAAGAAGAAGAAGAAGAGTTTGGATTTGATATCCCGCTTTATCACTACCCGAAGGAGTCTCAAAGCGGCTCACATTCTCCTTTCCCTTCCTCCCCCACAACAAACACTCTGTGAGGTGAGTGGGGCTGAGAGACTTCAGAGAAGTGGGACTAGCCCAGCAGCTGCATGTGGAGGAGCGGAGATGCGAACCCGGTTCTCCAGATTACAAGTCCACCGCTCTTAACCACTACACCACACTGGCTCTAATAATAATATTCTGCCCTTGCTTCCAAAGGTGCCCAATTTGACAACAGCAAGCAATAAAACAATAGAATAGAAACATTTTTTAAATGAACATCTTAAAAAGAATTCCAATACAGATGATGATGATGATGATGATTTATACCCTGCCCATCTGGCTTGGTTTCCCCAGCCGCTCTGGGAGAGATCTCAGCTCAAAAGGCTTCTTGAAACAGGAAAGTAAATATACAGGCTTCTTGAAACGTTGCTGGTGTAGGATTCGGCTGCCAGTCCCATCAGTTTCTGCACTTTTTTGGGGGGGGGGTTGTGTCCCCTTGTCCTCTGCCTCAGGCAGCAAAACGTCTTGAGCCGCCCCAGAGGACCCAGCGCATTGTGAAATGTTTCCCTGCAAATGCCTACTCTAAAGCAAACAGAGACAGAAGCCAGGTTGCTGTTGTTTTAATCAAGAACAAGGACACCAGCTTCCTAAGTGATTATTTACACCTGCAATTCCCCAGGGTCACCCAGGCTATAAATCCTCTAAACAAAAAAAATAATAATGGGGGGGGGTGAGTATCTTTCCCTTTGAGGTTCTGAATGAGGTGTGCATGGTGGCGGTTGGGAAATTTCCCAAAAGGTGTTAAATTTCATCTGGAAATGAAATTTAACCCCCAAGTACTGGATGCTCATAAATCCCTGCTTATAGATATCAACACCATGTTAGTTCCTCGACAATAAGCGATGGTTTGGACTGTTTGCTTCCCAGAAAGATGGCCGAGGTCAAAAGATGGGCTGTGCACAGTTTGCTGGAGGTGGTGCTCAGGGTGGCGACACTTCTGCCCTGGCCCCTTCTTCTATCACTTGGATGGGGGCCAGAGAGCCACCCCTGGAATTACCCATAATGCTCCAGAGCAACAGGTAGTGGCCAGCAGCCAGCATGGGCCTACGCACACACACAGACTGGCCCCGTGTGCCACCTGACGTCCACCCTCAGCACCATGCTCTCTCCTCCTGGGCCAGCCCCCCTTTTACCATTGGTGCCCGAATCTCCGTACATGTCCGGAATGTTCCGGACGTATGGCAAGCCTAGCCCTTGCCTATCAGCTCCTTAGTCTCCATGTTGCCCTTGGGTATCTCAGCCAGGAGGAGGAGGAGGAGGGGAAGAAAACTAGAATTAGTTGCCTCCACCTGTCCTTGGCTCTCTGATGCCACCTACTTTTGGCCTTTCTGCTTTCCGGCCAACCGGTTCCAACAGGCACCGACCACCATTGGATTGTTCTCCAGAGACCCATCTTTTCCAAACCGCCTTTGGCTCAGTCCCTATGGCCTGCTCCCCCAACCCAAACAATGCCCATGTATTTACTCATGTACGTCCTTTCTTAGCCCCTTCCATTCTTCCACGGCCTCGGTCCAGTATACCTGAAGGAGCGTCTCCACCCCCATCGTTCTGCCTGGACACTGAGGTTTAGCTCCAAGGGCCTTCTGGCAGTTCCCTCCCTGCGAGAAGCCAAGTTACAGGGAACCAGGCAGAGGGCCTTCTCGGTAGTGGCACCCGCCCTGTGGAACGCCCTCCCACCAGATGTCAAAGAGAACAACTACCCGACTTTTAGAAGACATCTGAAGGCAGCCCTGTTTAGGGAAGCTTTTAATGTTTAATAGATTATTGTGTTTTAATATTCTGGTGAATGCTGCCCAGAATGGCTGGGGAAGCCCAGCCAGATGGGCAGGGTATAAATAATAAATTTGTTGTTGTTGTTGTTGTTGTTGTTGTTGTTGTTGTTAGTATTAGTATTAGTATTAGTATCCCACCATTTCTGCTGTTTGATATACCGTTCCCTCTCCTGCCCTGAGTGAGAACGAAATTTGACGCCCCCTCCTACTTAATATTTCTTATTTTCACAATAATTCCTTTTGGTACAGTTGCTTTATTATGGATTGTCTTAGTAGGTAGCTGTATTATTATTATTATTATTATTATTATTATTATTATTATTATTAATGTTTGCTGGTCCTTGACCATATTAAAGATTTATGAAAGGTACTGTGTGCAGTGAGCTAGCGTGGCAAAAAGTAAGCTGTATTTCAAGGTCCTGTTGGGGCACTAACCACAAAAACGATTTCCCTTCAATTCACTTTAAAGTATGTCCCCCCACCCCCCACCCCAGTTTCCACTTTGATATCATTTGTGCTAGGTAAAAATCGGTGGAAGACAGTTTCCTTTGCCGTGATGTTATTAAGCACTTAGCACTTCAAATATTCTAGTTAAAGGTAGATAGCCGTGTTGGTCTGTCATAGTCAAAACAAAATAAAATAAAAAAAAATTCCTTCCAATAGCACCTTAGAGACCAACTAAGTTTGTTCTTGGTATGAGCTTTCGTGTGCATGCACAGAAGGTGACTTCTGTTTCAGTGTATCTGAAGAAGTGTGCATGCACACGAAAGCTCATACCAAGAACAAACTTAGTTGGTCTCTAAGGTGCTATTGGAAGGAATTTTTTTTATTTTATTTTGTTTCAAATATTCTAAACACCATAAACCTTCTATAAATGATAATGAAGCCATGAGATTTAAGAGGTCAGCGGGATACCTTTTTATTTATAACTTTCCTTTGCTATTTTTCTCCTCCCCTAACATCTGGGCCCCCAAGGTTGAAGAACACTGGAAATAATGTAGGAGTACACCTGCCATCACCCACATCCATTTTAGCTCTGCAAGGATGATGGGAGTTGTAGTCCAACACTTGGGCACCCAAGTTTCAAGAGCCCTGGTCTGGCAGAAGTTCCCCCAGCCCTGCCTGGAAGTGCAGGGGATCAAACTGGGCTCTCCTGCCTTCTGCCACTGAGCCGCATCCCTTCCACCCCTGCGTACCTGGGAAGGATCGCATTACCAAACGCTCAACCACCTCGTATTTAAATATTCTCCAGCACGGTTTCAATAATAAAACCGCTCGCTTATAAAGATGCGCTTTCAGAACATGCGGCTGGGGCTGAGGTTTACAACATCATTATTTGGTTTTATTTGCCAAATGTCTTACCTGGTATATTATCTGCTTTTACAGATGTGTACCGCGTTTGATTTTTTAATTGGTCTTATTTACCAAATGTCTTACTCATTAGACTATCTACTTTTTCAGATGTGTCCTCTTTGATTTCGCGGAGAAGAGAACAGGCATAGCAAATCAGGACCCTGATTAGCGTCGGGAGAATTTTCCAGCATTCTGTTCCCTCTCCCGAAATCCAGTGGCTCTGAATATCACGCCTACTGTACAAAAAAATACCTCCCCTTCTGTCCTTCAGTTCAGCGCGGAATGCATAATCATCCCAGCCAATTAAACATGCAAAGTTAATAAGACCCACAATGATAACGGGGGAGCGGAGAAGGATTCTGCTTTCATATGGCCAGTTCCGTGGCCGGCATTATTATTCAAGTCGACCACGCTGCCAGGCCTGGCCTAAAGTCTCCAGGTTTGCGTGGTTCCAACCGAGTGGCGACTTTCAGTTTGGCAAGAACCGGCTGCAAATTATAGCACTGAGCAGTCGCGCCAACTCCTAGGGGCAGAGGTATCTTCGACCCCAATACAATATGCTGGCACAGGGCCAGGCACCCTCAATGTTGAAGGGGTGGAGGATGCTGATAGCCGAGCCGAGTGCCGGGCGGTTCAGTGGCTGGCTTCTCGTGAGCCCATAAGAGGAAGCTGCGCTGTTTTTTGCACTCAGTCTCCTCTCAATGCTGCGACGTTGCGCATGGCGTCACAATCTTGGGCGCAAGACAGTGACTCTGGAATAGAGACTCCAAAGGGAGGTCTGCCCTCCTTTCCCAATTGGTGCTGTGGGTTAAACTACAGAGCCTAGGGCTTGCCGATCAGAAGGTCGGCGGTTCGAATCCCCGCCACGGGGTGAGCTCCCGTTGCTTGGTCCCTGCTCCTGCCAACCTAGCAGTTCGAAAGCACGTCAAAGTGCAAGTAGATAAATAGGAACCGCTCTGGCGGGAAGGTAAACGGCGTTTCCGTGTGCTGCTCTGGTTCTCCAGAAGCGGCTTTGTCATGCTGGCCACATGACCTGGAAGCTGTACGCCGGCTCCCTCGGACAGTAAAGTGAGATGAGCGCTGCAACCCCAGAGTCGGACACGACTGGACTAATGGTCAGGGGTCCCTTTACCTTTATAACTCAGATGGTGAAGCATGATACTCTTAATCTCAGAGTCATGGGTTTGAGTCCCACCTCGGGCAAAAGATTCCTGCATTATAGGGTGTTGGACTAGATGGCCCTCGCGGTCCCTTCCAGCTCTAAGATTCTTTATGAATTAACCTCCGTCTCCAAGGAAACCAGGGTTTCAGGTTTGGGAGGAGGAGGAGAAGAAGAAGAAGAAGAGGAGGAGGAGGAGGAGGAGGAGGAGGAGTTTGGATTTGATATCCCGCTTTTCACTCCCCTTCAGGAGTCTCAAAGCGGCTCACATTCTCCTTTCCCTTCCTTCCCCACAACAAACACTCTGTGAGGTGAGTGGGGCTGAGAGTCTTCAAAGAAGTGGGACTAGCCCAAGGTCACCCAGCAGCTGCATGTGGAGGAGCGGGGAAGCGAACCCGGTTCACCAGATTCCGAGTCTACCACTCTTAACCACTACACCACACTGGCAGATTCCTGCATTATAGGGGGTTGGACTAGATTACCCTCGCGGGCCCTTCCTGGCGGGGGAGGGCGGGGTATAAATAAATTATTATTATTATTATTATTATTATTATTATTATTATTATTATTATTATTTATACCCCCTTTCTTCCAAGGAGGACAAGATGACATGCGCAGTTCTCCTGCTCCACATTTAATCTTCACAACAACCCTATGAGGTAGGTTAGACTGAGAAAGTGGGTGACTGGCCCAAGGTCACACTCAGTGAGTTTCATGGCTGAGTGGGGATTCGAACCCTGATCTCCCAGCTCCTAGCCAGACACTCTAACCACTGCACTACCGTGGCACTCGGTGATTAAATGAGGAAAAGGAGAACCACACACTCCCCCTTGGAGAGAAAGGTTTGGCTATAAATGCAATAAACTTATAGGAAATAAATGGTGGTGGAGGTGGTAATAGTAATATAGAGTCATACCTCGGGTTGTGCTCACTGCGGGTTGCGCATTTTCAGAATACGAACGCGCCGAACCTGGAAGTACCGGAATGGGTTACTTCCGGGTTTCGGCGCTCGCGCATGCACAGAGCTGCTAAATCACACTTTGCACATGCGCAGAAGTGCCGGATTGCGTCACGCGTGTGCACAGACCCAGCGGAACGGGTTGTGAACGCTGAGGGTTGCGAACGCGCCTCCCGCACAAATCGCATTCGCAATCCGAGCGTCCAATGTATTCTTTTTATTAAATAAGACTGCAATTCTAGACACACGCCAAACGCAGCATAGCTTCCTGAGCTGTCAGTGACTTAACTCGGCTGCCCTAGAAAGAATTTATAGAAGCCTAGAGCTGAGCCAAAACGGAAAGAAAGTTGTGCTTATACGACTTTCAACTTTTCCGTAGCTAATGGGGACAAAACAGTCCAATGCTGTGCACTCACTGGTGATGGGAACAGGCGCACTTTGACCCGTGGCAAGAGATGAACACGCCAGCAGTGATGGGGCTAGTTTATTTGTTTGTTTGCTTGATTTTTATTTTTTAAACCACCCTGCATCAAAAGAAGGGGGGGGAAATCCCATCAGCAAAACAATGGCAAATTAAACTTTGTGAATATATAAATTTGGCAAGATTAACGGCAGTCTTAAGGGGACAATCAGAACAAAAATTAATAAAAGAATGGGACTGCGTTAAAGAGTACATGAAAAAACATTGTTCTGGAGCAAGAATATTGGTATGTGATGAGTGAGGTTTTGCAGTGTCAAAGAAATGAAGAAATGGTTGTAATAGGTATAATGCTAGAAGTAATATAAATATAACACAACAATTAAGAAGATTGAAAATTTGAAGTTCCAAAAGAGTGGAAGGAAGTCAAAGTCTATGTATGTTTTGTTATGTATTGTGAATATTATGGGGGGTTTTTTTCCTTTTCCTTTTTGGTTTTATATGTATAATTTATGTTGTAATTTTTGCATTGGAAAAATTAAAAAAAAATAATTAAGAAAAAGAAAAAGAGTTTTGACAATACGTCATCCAGAGTTCCGGCGAGAACGGCAGCTGAGAATTCTTTGGCACAGCGAAAGGTTAAAGAGGCAAACCTGAAAGTCAGGAATGAAAAGCGTAAGCTTCTCGCCTAAATTCTGTTTGCAAAGTTTAATTAACGGGGAGGCACACAAACTCACAAATTGACAACCCCGTTGTTGCCCAGACAGTTCCGCAGCTCGACATACCTCAAGTGTTTCTTGGCCAAATGGCCCCCGGAGAAATTTTTCAGCCCAGCATTATTACTTTTTAATGTTACAGTGATCTGACAGCAGGGTAGGTCGGAGGGAGAAATTTAGAAAGGATGGATAAAGGTAAAGGTACCCCTGACCGTTAAAGGGACGCGGGTGGCGCTGTGGGTTAAACCACAGAGTCTAGGGCTTGCCGATTAAAAGGTCAGTGGTTCGAATCCCCATGACGGAGTGAGCTCCCGTTGCTCGGTCCCAGCTCCTGCCCACCTAGCAGTTCGAAAGCACGTCAAAGTGCAAGTAGATAAATAGGTACCGCTCCGGCGGGAAGGTAAACGGCGTTTCCGTGCGCTGCTCTGGTTCGCCAGAAGCGGCTTAGTCATGCTGGCCACATGACCTGGAAGCTGTATGCCGGCTCCCTCGGACAATAATGCGAGATGAGCACTGCAACCCCAGAGTCGGTCATGACTGGAGCTAACGGTCAGGGGTCCCTTTACCTTTACCTTTTTACCCCTGACCGTTAGGTCCAGTCGTGGACGACTCTGGGGTTGTAGCGCTCATCTCGCTCTATATGCCGAGGGACCCGGCATTTGTCCGCAGACAGCTTCCGGGTCATGTGGCCAGCATGACTAGGCCACTTTTGGCGAACCAGAGCAGCGCACGGAAACGCCGTTTACCTTCCTGCCAGAGCGGTACCTATTTATCTACTTGCACTTTGACATGCTTTCGAACTGCTAGCTTGGCAGGAGCAGGGACCGAGCAACGGGAGCTCACCCTGTCATGGGGATTCGAACCGCCGACCTTCCGATCGGCAAGCCCTAGGCTCTGTGGTTTAGACAATAGTGTGTTGCAGGAGGCAGTGGTGGCCATCAACTTGGGTGGCTTAAAAAGAGAACTGGGAAAATTCAAGGAGGAGAAGGCTATCAATGGCTACAAGCCAGGATGGCTATGCTCTGCCTCCACAGTTAGAGGCAAAAATGCTTCTGAATCCCAGTTGCTGGAAACCACAGGAGGGGAGAGGGCTCCTGTGTTCGAATCCTGCATGAGGGTCCACCAGTAAAGGCATCCGATTGGCCACTGTAGGCACAGGATGTTGGACCAGATGGACCACTGGCCTGATGCAGCAGGACTATTCTCTTGTTGTTGTTCAGTCGTTCAGTCGTGTCCGACTCTTCGTGACCCCATGGACCAGAGCACGCCAGGCACGCCTATCCTTCACTGCCTCTCGCAGTTTGGCCAAACTCATGTTAGTAGCTTCGAGAACACTGTCCAACCATCTCATCCTCTGTCGTCCCCTTCTCCTTGTGCCCTCCACCTTTCCCAACATCAGGGTCTTTACCAGGGAGTCTTCTCTTCTCATGAGGTGGCCAAAGTGTTGGAGCCTCAGCTTCAGGATCTGTCCTTCCAGTGAGCACTCAGGGCTGATTTCCTTCAGAATGGAGAGGTTTGATCTTCTTGCAGTCCATGGGACTCTCAAGAGTCTCCTCCAGCACCATAATTCAAAAGCATCAATTCTTCGGCGATCAGCCTTCTTGATGGTCCAGCTCTCACTTCCGTACATTACTATTCTCTTATATATATAATTTTTATTGGTTTTTGCACATGTTTTCCAAACATAACATCCCATCTTGTACAATACAACAAATCTTTGGCTATCACAGCCTAGGACTTCCGTCAACCTCAGCTAATGGTTTTCTAACTTTCTTTCTGATTTTGCATTTTATTTTAATAGTTATTGCTACAAAGTCCGAATCCTAAATAAACTCCAACTTCTTAGTCCTTTTTGGCAATAATTCATATGCAGTAGTTCTCCTTACAAAACTTCTTGCAACCCTACAAGCGATGTCAATTGATTACAATTGTCTTTCAAATATATCATAAATTCCTTCCAATCTTTCAGGAAAGTCTGGTCTTGCTGCTTCTGAATTTTCCCAGTTAATTTCGCCAACTCGGCAGAGTCCATCAGTTTCACCTGCCACTCTTCTTCTGTTGGTAGTTCTTGCAGCAGGACTGTTCTCATTGTGTTATCTTCTCTTCCTACATGCCCCACTATGAGCCATCAAGGCAGCTTGAAAAAGTAATTTATGAAAGGTTAGGACGGAAGTTTGATGGGGGAAATGTTCCCAGTGTCCTTGCCTCACCTTCCTCTCTCATAAGTTGCTATCTTTCCGACGTACCTGTACGCATCAAAAACTTCCTGTTCCCCTTCTCCTTCCAGAAGAAGAAGACGTTACAGAGAAAAATGTTTATATATATAATCCTGCTTTTGTTCCTGATAAAAGTAGGTCAACTTGCACAGAGTCTGATGTCTGCATTCTGCTGTGCGCACATTGTTAGTTAAGTCATAGGCATCTGAAAAATACACGCGCCTACCCCCACATACCCCCCAGCACCTCCCAGTAGTTCTTCCACATTGAAGTATAGTCTCCAGATCAAGGGAAGTAATAGTCCCACTCAGCAGCGCCGGGCATATGGGGCTCACGGGGCTCCAGCCCCCTCAATATTTTGAAGCAGGGGGCTCAGCACCACCAATATTGAGGGGGCCAACATCGCCCGCTGCCGCTAAGTGCCCTCTGTGTGCCACAGCCCCTGCCCAGGATCCCAGGAGATTCCATGCTGGGAGGTGCACACAGAGAAGAAAAGTCACGGTGTCTCTGCTTCTTCTTCAGTCTTCTTCTTCTTCTTCTTCTTCTTCTTCTTCTTCTCCTCCTCCTCCTCCTCCTCCTCCTCCTCCTCCTCCTCCTCCTCTTGAGGCATTTGTCCAACTGCATGAAGGCAGACACTGCAGCAGAAGCAGCCTTGAGGAATAGGTAAAGGTAAAGGACCCCTGGACAATTAAGTCCAGTCAAAGGCGACTATGGGGTTGCGGCGCTCATCTCACTTTCAGGCTGAGGGAGCCAGCGTTTGTCCACAGACAGCTTTCCGGGTCATGTGGCCAGCAGGACTAAACCGCTTCTGGCACAACGGGACACCATGACGGAAACCAGAATGCCTGGAAATGCCGTTTACCTTCCCGCTGGAGCGGTACCTATTTATCTACTTGCACCGGCGTGTTTTCAAACTGCTAAGTTGGCAGGAGCTGGGACATAGCAATGGGAGCTCTCTCTGTCGCGGGGATTCAAACTGCCAACCTTCTGATTGGCAAGCCCGAGAAGCTCAGTGGTTTAGACCACAGTGCCACCCGCACCCTCCTTGAGCAATATTGCCGCCTGAGGGCAAGATGGCACATTCCTCATTCTGCGCATGAGATCTGATGATTATCGATTATCGATTAAATTTATATAATGCCCTTCATCTGAAGATCTCAGGGCCGTTCACAAGGTAAAAATACAGGATAAAAGCACAAAATAAATAGTTGGAACAAAAACAAAACAAAACGATACCCACCGCCGCCAAGGGCACATTTAAAAGGCTGTAGGATATTTATCAGCCAAAGGCCTGGTTGAAGAGTAATGTTTTTGACTGGTGCCTAAAGATGTATAATGAAGGCGCCTCCTTCCGGCAACTCTTGCAGCCAAGCTGGTGTCAAATGTATTGCTCTGCTTTCCTTGGGACCCCAAGAGTGCGGCCAAGAGAAGGCGTTTGTTGTCTGGGCAGCATAAAGGTAAAGGTAAAGGACCCCTGACAGTTAAGTCCAGTCGCGAACAACTCTGGGGTTGCGGCGCTCATCTCGCTTTACTGGCCGAGGGAACCGGCGTTCGTCCGCAGACAGTTTTTCCGGGTCATGTGGCCAGCATGACTAAGCCGCTTCTGGCGAACCAGAGCAGCGCACGGAAACGCCGTTTACCTTCCCGACGGAGCGGTACCTATTTATCTACTTGCACTTTGACGTGCTTTTGAACTGCTAGGTGGGCAGGAGCTGGGACTGAGCAATGGGAGCTCCGATCGGCAAGCCCTAGGCTCTGTGGTTTAACCCACAGCGCCACCCACGTCTCAAGTTCTGGGCAGCATAGGACCTCCATAAACACTGGCCAAGCTTGTGGTCACTTAGAGGTCACTTAGGTGCTATTCACATAGCAAAAACAACACAGGAGGCAGCACTTGCGAGTTACCAGTCTCTACGGCCACTGCAGGCGCTGTGATTCTCCAGCGGTTTGGCTTCAACCCCAGAGATGCACTCCGTTGTCTCTCGAGGCAGGCGGATGCCAACAACAACAACAACAACAACAACAACAACAACAACAACACAGAGGTGTGGATGGAACCTGTGGCCCTTCGGATATTTTTGGCACTCCAATCAGTCCCAGACAGCACTGCCAACGGTCAGGGATTGCGGGAGTTGTCATTTGGCAGCATTTGGAGCATCGTGGGTTTCCCCCACGCCTGGGTCACGTGGTAAGATGACCACTTCAAAGTTGGTCATGGACCTTCTTCTTCTTCTTCTTTGGCAATCACTCATAGCCAAGTAAGATTGCCTTCCATGAACATGGTTGTAACAGTGAGTCTATAGGTGACTGGGGAGGCCAATTCTGGATCCACACATCCTTCCATAGTGGGGACATATGTTTCCGGGCGGGAGTTGATCATGGTGAGAGCTTGCCAAGCACATTTCTCCCTTGCATCCTGAGTTTGAGCGTCTTCAAAGTCCATGACACCTTGGTGAAGGCTGTTCTCCAACTGGGGCGCTCAGAGGCCAGTGTTTCCCAGTTGTCGGTGTTTATACTACATTTTTTTTAGATTTGCCTTGAGAGAGTCTTTAAACCTCTTTTGTTGACCACTAGCATTACACTTTCCATTTTAAAGTTTGGAATAGAGTAGTTGCTTTGGAAGATGATCATCAGGCATCCGCACATGACTAGTCCAACGAAGTTGATGTTGAAGAATCGTTGCTTCGACACTGGCGTTCTTTGCTTCTTCCAGTAAACTGGCATTAGTTCGCCTGTCTTCCCAAGTGAAATTTTCGGAGACACCGTTGATGGAATCTTTGGAGGAGCTGGAGATGGCGTTTATAAGTGGTCGTAGGTGTTGTTGTTCAGTCGTTCAGTCGTGTCCGACTCTTCGTGACCCCATGGACCAGAGCACGCCAGGCACGCCTATCCTTCACTGCCTCTCGCAGTTTGGCCAAACTCGTGTTAGTAGCTTCGAGAACACTGTCCAACCATCTCGTCCTCTGTTGTCCCCTTCTCCTTGTGCCCTCCATCTTTCCCAACATCAGGGTCTTTTCTAGGGAGTCTTCTCTTCTCATGAGGTGGCCAAAGTAGTGGAGCCTCAACTTCAGGATCTGTCCTTCTAATGAGCACTCAGGGCTGATTTCTTTAATAATGGATCGGTTTGATCTTCTTGCAGTCCATGGGACTCTCAAGAGTCTCTCCTCCAGCACCATAATTCAAAAGCATCAATTCTTCGGCGATCAGCCTTCTTTATGGTCCAGCTCTCACTTCCATACATCATTACTGGGAAAACCATAGCTTTAACTATACGGACCTTTGTCGCCAAGGTGATGTCTTTGCTTTTTAAGATCGTAGGTATTCACCCAATAACTGTTGTCAGGGTACGCCTGGGGTGTCCAGCCTCCAAGGAAGGGCTTGGCGCTGATAATTCATGGTGATCCTTTCCAATTCTTAAGGCGCTGTGGTTCTTAGGCAACATTCCCCCCCCCCAAAAAAATATATCATCTTTTCCAAGGAGCCAAGTGAGTGTGGTATTTACAATGCTCTTTGAGAAAAGGTCAGAGATTTGTCCTTTGCCAAAGAGTGATGGTGTACTTGCAGTCGACAAATGGGGGGGTGGGGGGCGGCAGGCCTGCTGTACCAGCCCGGCACCCTCTGGAAGGGGCCACAAAGGCGGAGGGCGTCACCCAGCGGCTTTTAATTCAATGCCTGTCATTCCGATTGCGGCGGGTTAGAGATCAGAGGCAGGCAGCGATATCTACTGAAGAGACATCAGACGGTGTAGTAAAAAGGGTAATCCATTTATTTTTAGAGAAGTTTTCCACTCGGAGATCATACACATGACAGATCACAGAAACACATGCAAGCATGAAATTTAATTTTTGAGAATTCTCTTTCCCGGGGCTTCCATGTAAAATGACAGCGAATGGAGGGGAAAGGAAGAGAAGGGGGAGGTGTGGCGGGGGGGGAGAGAACCCTAATCGTGACAAGACAATTACTGCGATTTAAGAGGGAGAGGGAGAAAATTATATATTTGCTATGCGTGAAACGAAACAAAAACAAATAAAGGGCCTTTTTGTTCAGTCTGCTCATTCATCGACTGAAGCCCAAAGAGCGGTCCTGCAAATCAAGCAGGCTTTAAAGAAACTTGGAAAATGATGTTTCAGGGGAGGGCTGTGGCTCAGCGACAGGACACCTGCTATGCATGCAGAACGTCCCAGGTTCAATTCCCAGTCTCTCCAGGTTGGGCTGGGAAAGAATCCTGCCCAAAACCTCAAGAGAGCTGCTCCCATTTAGCATAGTCCATGGTTTTCCAAACTTGGCCCTCCAGCTGTTTTGAGACTACAATTCCCATCATCCCTGACCACTGTTCCTGCTAGCAAGGGATGATGGGAGTTGTAGTCTGACAACAGCTGGAAACCCAGGTTTGGAAAACCCTGGTATAGACAATACTGAGCTAGAGAGGTCATTGCGTATGGCAGCTTCACCATTTCCTATTTAAATGAGCAGCTCCAGAATCACAGGGACTAGAATCTTGTTGTTTTTAAGCAAACGTCACAGCACAGCGGCAGATCACTTCCTTTACGTTACGTTTGTTCCGCATCATCTCCAGGCTGGGCTGAGGAGGTGCCTTGTCTAAAACCACGGAGAGCTGGGGAGAAAGGTGTCTTAAAAAAGGATACTGTAAAGTTGATGCGGGTGGCGCTGTGGGTTAAACCACAGAGCCTAGGGCTTGACGATCAGAAGGTCGGCGGTTCGAATCCCCACAACGGAGTGAGCTCCCATTGCTATGGTCCCTGCTCCTGCCAACCTAGCAGTTCGAAAGCACGTCAAAGTGCAAGTAGATAAATAGGTACCGCTCCGGCGGGAAGGTAAATGGCGTTTCCGTGCGCTGCTCTGGTTCGCCAGAAGCAGCTTAGTCATGCTGGCCACATGACCCGAAAAAACTGTCTTACTTATCAAACCTTTATTAGGCATTTTACAGATAAAACCGCGAGAGATAGAATCACGTACAGGAGCCTTAAAGTATATAAAAAGAAACAACAGTTGAGTACGTAGGCTGGTTATGTGTGTGTATATATATATAAAATCTAGAATTTCTTCCTGTTAAACTACTCCTTGGGGCACTGCTGCCAAAAACTCGGCTACCCCCGCAGTTACCCTTTGGTCAATGTCAGACAGACAGAATCCAACACTTCCACCGTGCAGAGGTTGCAAACCACCCAGGAGGGGGGACAGCACATGTTCACGCAGCATACTGTGCAGTGGACAGTGAAAGAGAATATGCTCTACAGTATCCGGGACATTCAGGGAACATCTGCAGTATCTCTTGTTTCTGGGAATGTTCTGATATCTACCCCTGACAAATGCCGAGGGAAAGACATTCAGTCGGGCCAGCATAAATGCCCTACGTTGGGCTGGGATTATTAATTTAGTAACATAGTTGACCCTGCTATCTAAGATATTCTTTGGAGGTCTTTAAGCAGAGGCTTGACAGCTACCTGTCAGGAATGCTTTGATGGTGTTTCCTGCTTGGCAGGGGGTTGGACTGGATGGCCCTTATGGTCTCTTCCAACTCTATGATTCTATGATTCTATGATTTAAATCATAGAATATGGGAGAGCAAACTCTATTTACAGCTGCTGCAATGTTTTGTCTCTCAACATCCTTTAGTCTGGTCAGGACATTGTAAAAGATTCCTTAGAATAGGAAAAACTGTCTGCAGACAAACACCGGCTCCCTTGGCCTATAGAGCGAGATGAGCGCCGCAACCCCAGAGTCAGGGGTCAGGGGTCCCTTTACCTTTACCTTTAGGGGTCCCCTAAAGGTAAACAGTCAGGGGTCCCTTTACCTTTACCTTTACCTTTAAAGTTGGCAAAGGTTCAGAAAAGGGCAAGCAAAATTACCGTGGGGATGGAGAGACTCCCCGAGGAAGAAAGCTTGCAGAGTTTGGAGCTTCTTAGTTCACATAAGAGGCGGAGGGAAGGGTGTCTGGCGAGCAGAGCAGCTTCCCCCAGTAAATCAGTAAAACTGGTAAGCCCAAGAATTTCAAAAAAAGATGGTTTGTCAAACTGATCTAGAGACTGAGTGGGGAACCTTCTTTGGTGGTTTTTAAGCAGAGGTTGGAAGGCCATCTGTCAGCTGAGATTCCTGCACTGCAGGGGGTTGGACTAGATGACCCTTGGGTCCCTTCCGGCGCTACGATTCTATGATTCTAGAAAAAGATGTGCCGAAACTCACCAAGAATGCCTCCCTCTTTCTCCTGGAATGGCGATGGTTCTACAGTTCTATGATTCTATGTTTAAGAAGCAAAGCAAGCAAATAAACAGAACTAGTTTACTCCGTCCCGTTGACGCGGCCTTAATCTCACGGCTGGAGACGTGATGGGAAAAATGTACAGCCTGCCTGGAAACTCATCCTGGCAGCTTCGCTGGGCATCTTCCGCCCGACTGCTTTGACTTCACTTCAAACTCACTTGCTCCCCTTCTTTCTGTGGTGCAGGGATGGGGGCAGAGAGCCATGCTCCCCACATCTTTGGCTGGAACCAAAAGGCTGGTTTTTCAAATTAATCACCCTTCCCCCTTCCTTCTAGTCTCACAATTCAGTTAGAGCATTGCCGTTACTTAGCCTCCCATACACACAGAGATCCCATCTGCACCACACATTTAAAGCAGTACCATCCCACTTTAAAGGGTCATGGTTTCCACCCCGCACCCCAGAGTGCCCTGGGGACTGTAGATTGTTACAGGTGCTGAGAGTTGCTAGGAGAACCCCCCCCCCCTCACAGAGCTCCCTAGGAAAAGGGGTTGGTTGTTAAATAATTCTGGGAATAGGGGTCTACCCTACGACAGTCCTTACCCATAGGCTTGCAATCTAATCAAAACATGGCACACAAGGGGAGGGGAACAGGGATAGAAGGGGAAATTTTTTGTTGTTTGTTTCTAGTCATTTAGTCGTGTCCGACTCTTCGTGACCCTATGGACCAGAGCACACCAGGCACTCCTGTCTTCCACTGCCTCCCACAGTTTGGTCAGACTCATGTTGGTAGCTTCGAGAACACTGTCCAACCATCTCGTCCTCTGTCGTCCCCTTCTCCTTGTGCTCTCCATCTTTCCCAACATCAGGGTCTTTCCCAGGGAGTCTTCTCTTCTCATGAGGTGGCCAAAGTCTGGGAGAACGCTCTCGCCATCCCTATGTGAAGGGTATTCCGTTAAAGGAATCCAGGGACTCGATGGTTTGTTCAACCCCTGAGAGGGGGTTGTGCCCGTGCCTGAGTCCAGGGGGACATTTGGGTGGTAGATAGAGCATGTCCCCAGCTTTCCGCTTATCCAGGTGTTCACCCTTGGCTGATCTATGCTGGAACCCTGGGTCAGCGCTACCGAACCAGAGCCTATGCAACCAATCACTTTCTGTAATCAATAAAGTTGTGGTCTAAATTCTGCCAAAAATCAAACCAAAAATTTGAGTCTTGTCTGAATTTATTTGGGGTAAGGTTAAAAGGTCTGAACACACAACTATCAATGAGCATAAAGCAAGATTCCCTCTTCTCCTCATAGCTGTCAACCCTCCCTTTTTTGGCGGGAAACTCCCTTATTCCAATGCCGTTTCCCGCTGCTATCCCGGATTGTTGATATCCCTTAAATTTCCCGGATTTCAAAGGAAGCAGCTCCTCTCCCTCCCTGCCGGCCAGGGAGGCTCCTCAGCTGCGTTGCTCGGCTGCCAATAAGGAGTCTGAGACCGACTGGGGGCGGAGCTTGCATGCCTTGTGCAGCCAGACCCTCACGCCCAACCAGACAGACAGACTGCCTGCCGTCTACGCGCTCGCTCTTTCGCTCACCCGTTCGCGCGCAGCCTCTGGAGCGCAGGGTGGCGAGGCTACTTGGTGCCATTGCACCGCCCTTGCGGCATCCCTTATTTTCAAATCCGAAAGTTTGAAAAAAACCCTTATTTTCAAATCCGAAAGTTGACAGCTATGCTTCTCCTGCACCTTGTTAAATCGACCCATTGTTCCTGGGAGTTCTGTACCAACGGGGCTTGATAACAGCACTCAACTTTACTCTTCTGAAGGGGGAAGATTAACATTTTCTGGAACTTTACCCTAATCCTTGTTTTGAGTTAACCTCAAGGAGACAGGATTAGTAACTCTCACCCACCACTCACCAGAGAAGAGGAGAATTACGGGCTGCAACAACCAGATGCATTGTAACCTTCCATGCATTATCTTCGCGAAACAGGATGGTGCGCAAAGCAGGAAGAAAGCAGGATTCTGTGTCAAAGGCAGATGCCCTGATCTAGGAATCAGATCCATGAAGGAAAAGATCCCATGGAAGCCAGAAAGCTTGTGGCTGGAATGCCCCTTCCTACCATTTCAAGGGAAGGTTCAGAAAAGGGCAACCAGAATCATAGCTGTCAACTTTCGGATTTGAAAATAAGGGATTTTTTCAAACTTTCAGATTTGAAAATAAGGGATGCCGCGAGGGCAGTGCAATGGCACCAAGTAGCCTCGCCACCCTGCGCTCCAGAGGCTGCGTGCAAACAGGAGAGCGAAAGAGCGAGCGCGTAGATGGCAGGCAGGCTGGCTGTCTGGTTGGGCGTGAGGGTCTGGCTGCACAAGGCATTCAAGCTCCGCCCCCAGTCGGTCTCAGACTCCTGATTGGCAGCCGAGCAACGCAGCTGAGGAGCCTCCCTGGCCGGCAGGGAGGGAGAGGAGCTGCTTCCTTTGAAATCCAGGAAATTTAAGGGATATCAACAATCCAGGATAGCAGCGGGAAACGGCATTGGAATAAGGGAGTGTCCCGCAAAAAAAAAGGGAGGGTTGACAGCTATGACCAGAATTATCGAGGGACAGAGAGACTCCCCCAGAGGAAACATGGCAGCATTGGGGGCTTTTTAGTTGAGCGAGTGACAAGTGACATGATGTAAAATTATATAAAATTATGCATGGTGTGGAGAAAGTGGATAGAAAACAGTTTTTTCTCCCTGATACTAGAATTGGTGGACATCTAATGGAGCTGAACATTGGAAGATTTAGGGTAATTTTCTTTAACAATAGATAACAGAAACGACTTAATCATGCAGAGCCCAGTTAAACTATGGAATTTGATCCCCTAGGAGGAAGTGATGGCTGCCATCTTGAATGGTTTTAAAAGAGGAATGGACAAATTCAGAGAGAGCCACCATGGTGTTGTGGTCAAGAGCGGTAGACTCGTAATCTGGTGAACCGGTTTCGCTTCCCCGCTCCTCCACATGCAGCTGCTGGGTGACCTTGGGCTAGTCACACTTCTCTGAAGTCTCTCAGCCCCACTCACCTCCCAGAGTGTTTGTTGTGGGGGAGGAAGGGAAAGGAGAATGTGAGCCGCTTTGAGACTCCTTCTGGTAGTGATAAAGCGGAATATCAAATCCAAACTCGTCTTCTTCTTTTTTATTTCCAATCGGTACATGTTCTGTAACCATCTGATGAATCATAGAATCTTAGAGTTGGAAGGGACCTAAGATTACATCCAACAGAAAAGAAGTAACTGAGATAAGAAGAAGACGAGTTTGGATTTGATATCCCGCTTTATCACTACCCGAAGTAGTCTCAAAGCGGCTCACATTCTCCTTTCCCTTCCTCCCCCACAACAAAGACTCTGTGAGGTGAGTGGGGCTGAGAGACTTCAGAGAAGTGTGACTAGCCCAAGGTCACCCAGCAGCTGCATGTGGAGGAGCGGGGAATCAAACCTGGTTCACCAGATTACAAGTCCACCGCTCTTAACCACTACACCACACTGCCTCTCTGATGAGTTCAGAATCATCTGATCCTTTATCACGTCACTTCCTATTAAAAAACCAGAGGATTCCTCTGCCTTAAGGAGCTTCTGACACCCCACCCCCTCTATTCTTCTCTGCAAATCTCAGCAGCAAATATGTGTGAGCATTCAGAGCATACGACGAGCCTGGGTCCATCAGGCCAGTGGCCCATCGAGTCCAGCATCCTGTTCTCACAGGGACTAACTAGATTCCTTTGGGAAACCCATATAGTTCCGAGCATAGTACCCCTGATGGTGGTGGTAGAACGTAGAGAAGAAGAAGAGTTTGGATTTGATATCCCGCTTTATCACTACCCTAAGGAGTCTCAAAGCGGCTCACATTCTCCTTTCTCTTCCTCCCCCACAA
The DNA here is from genome assembly GCA_034641385.1 of Darevskia mixta. Lineage (NCBI taxonomy): Eukaryota > Metazoa > Chordata > Lepidosauria > Squamata > Lacertidae > Darevskia > Darevskia mixta. The sequence goes on from JAWWNH010000005.1 coordinate 2,903,523, forward strand.
CAAACACTCTGTGAGGTGAGTGGGGCTGAGAGACTTCAGAGAAGTGGGACTAGCCCAAGGTCACCCAGCAGCTGCATGTGGAGGAGCGGGGAAGTGAACCCGGTTCACCAGATTACAAGTCTACTGCTCTTAACCACTACACCACACTGGCTCACTAACCATCATGGCTAATAGCCATTGACCTTTCTCTGCATGAAGCCCCAGAGGGTGGCTGCCAGTCAGAGTAGACAATACAGGGCTAAATGGACAGACAGTTTGGTAGGACAAGCCCAACCTCCTTTGTTTCTGCCCTTTGGGCCTCGAATCGGCTGATTCAGCTCCCCCAGCGCCCTCCTCGATTTGTGAGCAGGCAGGCAGATCTTGATACGAACTTGGGAGCGGATCGAGTCGCCTAAAGGGGGAGAGATTTTTCATTATGTTGTCAAAAATAGCAAATCCATATCCTATGGTGAGGGTCACAGTTTTAGAAGGAATGCTTCGTATACTTTATTATCTGCATGTTAAGTGGTTTTGCTCTATTAATTATCGTTATCATCCCCCCAAATACTCCACGTTTAATGAAAACGCCGAAGCGGCTCCTTGAGCTCAAGGAGGAGGATGTAATCGACCGTAAGATGTGTAATTTTCAGGAAAATTTTGCATGCATGCGGATCTTGTGAACTGACAGGCGCACTTTGTTTGAACTTTATTATAGCCTTTTCATTGCTCCGTCTCCCTTTATTGATAATTTGCTCCTTTAGTGCTCAATAGGTTTCTTTCACAACCACGGAACGGTATCAGACGCCTCCTGCAGCTCGCTGAAAAGCTGAGCGCCCTCTTGGGTGATAAGCAACCCCAGCGCAGGATGCAGGCGCAGAAGCCACTGAACAAACCTGACGGCGTCTGAAGGGGCCTCTCAGAAGGCTTATGGGCCTCTGAAGACACATCAACACACACATGACACCTCTTGCCTTCATGCTTTAGAAGTGGACTTGCTGGACAATGTCAGTCTTGGGGTTATCCTGCTGCTCTTCTGTGAGAGGGCTGCATCCATAGGAGTATAGCATCTAGATCAAGGGAAGTAATAGTACCACTGTATTCCGCTCTGGTCAGACCTCACCTGGAATACTGTGTCCAGTTCTGGGCACCACAGTTCAAGTAGGATACTGACAAGCTGGAACGTGTCCAGAGGAGGGCAACCAAAATGGTCAAAGGCCTGGAAACGATGCCTTATGAGGAACGGCCTAAGGAGCTGGGTATGTTTAGCCTGGAGAAGAGAAGGTTAAGGAGTGATATGATAGCCATGTTCAAATATATAAAAGGATGTCATATAGAGGAGGGAGAAAGGTTGTTTTCTGCTGCTCCAGAGAAGAGGACACGGAGCAATGGATTCAAACTACAAGAAAGAAGATTCCACCTAAACATTAGAAAGAACTTGCTGACAGTAAGAGCTGTTTGACAGTGGAATTTGCTGCCAAGGAGTGTGGTGGAGTCTCCTTCTTTGGAGGTCTTTAAGCAGAGGCTTGACAGCCACCTGTCAGGAATGCTTTGATGGTGTTTCCTGCTTGGCAGCGGGTTGGACTGGATGGCCCTTGTGGTCTCTTCCAACTCTAGGATTCTATGATTCTATGAGAGCACAGCAATGGACACTGCCTTGCAGCAGCTACTGAACTCAGTATCATCTAGACCAGGCACCCCCAAACTCAGCCCTCCAGATGTTTTGGGACTACAATTCCCATCATCCCTGACCACTGGTCCTGTTAGCGAGGGGTGATGGGAGCTGTAGTCCCAAAACAACTGGAGGGCCGAGTTTGGGGGTGCCTGGTCTAGACTGACCTGGCAGACGTTTCTCGTTGTTTCATGCAGGGGACACTCCTTGCCTCGCCTGGAGATACTGGGGATTGAACCACCTCCACCGTTCAGCCCGGACACTGAGATCCAGCTCTGAGGGCCTTCTGGCGGTTCCTTCACTGCGAGAAGCAAAGCTACAGGGAACCAGGCAGAGGGCCTTCTCGGTGGTGGCACCTGCCCTGTGGAACACTCTCCCATCCGATGTCAAGAAAATAAACAACCACCTGACTTTTAGACGACATCTGGAGGCAGCCCTGTTTAGGGAAGTTTGTAATGTTTGATGTTTTATCGTGTTTTTAATATTCTGTTGGGAGCCGCCCAGAGTGGCTGAGGAAACCCAGCCACATGGGTGGGGTATAAATAAATTGTTGTTGTTGTTGTTGTTGTTGTTGTTGTTGTTGTTGTTGTTGTTATTAGTATTATTATTATTATTATTATTATTATTATTACTACTACTACTACTACTAGGGACCTTCTGCATGCATCAAAACGGTTTATGAAAAAGCAAGACAGGATGACATGTGTAATAATCATATATGTAGCCATAAGTGAGTGGACGAGACTAATAATAATAATAATTAATAATAATAATAATTAATAATAATAATAATCCGGCTGGGTTTCCCCAGCCCCACCCACACCAGTAATGGGTCCAAGGGTCAAGAAGGAGTTTTCTGCATGTTCTGTAAAGGGAAGTGAGGGTCAAATGGGGGGTCACCCACCTGGGAAAGGGAGCCCATCTAGGAGAAGGTAAACTCTGACCCCAAACCTCTGCTCCCTTGTGGGATATATTTGGGAGAAGAAAGGGCCAAGGAGTAAACCCAACACAAATCCGGACGCCTTGTAACCTCCTTCTGGCAACTCCTGCAGCCAAGCTGGTTGTGCTTTCCTGTGGACCACATCAGCGATTCCAAGAAGGGGTCTTGTAATTTGGGCGGCTCAGGAATGCACTACACACTGCCCTGGCTTGTCCGCTGGGGTGGTCCCTTCAGTGCTGCTAACACAGCGGCTTTACTTCACCCCTGGCAGCGCACTCCATTGTCTCTTGAGACAGATGGAAGCCAACAACGACAACAATAAGCCACAAGTGGTGGTCAACCATTAAAAGTCATGTTCAGAGTTTTCTAGCAAACCATGTGTTTCCTTGACTACATGTACAGTGGCACCTCGGGTTACAAACACTTCGGGTTACAGACTCCGCTAACCCGGAAGTAGTACCTCGGGTTAAGAACTTTACCTCAGGATGAGAATAGAAATCGCACAGCGGTAGCAGGAGGTCCCATTAGCTAAAGTGGTTCCTCAGGTTAAGAACGGTTTCAGGTTAAGAACGGACCTCCGGAATGAATTACCGGTACCCAGGTGGCGCTGTGGGTTAAACCACAGAGCCTAGGGCTTGCCAATCAGACGGTCGGCGGTTCGAATCCCTGCGACTGGGTGAGCTCCCGTTGCTCTGTCCCTGCTCCTGCCAACCTAGCAGTTCGAAAGCATGTCAAAGTGCAAGTAGATAAATAGGTACCGCTCCGGCGGGAAGGTAAACGGCGTTTCCGTGCGCTGCTCTGGTTCGCCAGAAGTGGCTTTGTCATGCTGGCCACATGACCTGGAAGCTGTACGCTGGCTCTCGGCCGATAAAGCGAGATGAGCGCCGCAACCCCAGAGTCGGACACGACTGGACCAAATGGTCAGGGGTCCCTTTACCTTTACCTTTGTAACCAGAAGTATCACTGTATACTAAATTTCAGCTTTCTGGGTAGTGGTGAAATCCCTTATCCATTTGGAGTTACCTTTTCTCTGTGCCACTGTGAGTGAATGATGTACATATGTCCTGTTTTCAGATCCTTCTGGTAACCAGCCCATCCTGGGTGATGCAGCCACTACCAACTTCCTGAGTCATGTGGAAGGTCCCCAAGCATTTTAATTCCTCCCCAAGTCTCTGAGTGAGGTCCAAAGACCATGTATGTGTCAATATATATTTCAGGTCAGGAGCCGAATTGAACAAAATGGGCACAGTGTACTCTTGAAATGTTCTTAGTATCACATGTGAGTCGCTCTGCGCTCAAATTAAGGAGGATTAAAGTGGCTCAGCTGTTTCAGCTCAGGGCAGCCTGGATCATGTGGCAAAAGGAGTGAATAGCTTTGAGCCGGTTGCACCGGCCTAAATCAGCGCTTTGACCTCCACGTTAATTTGTGAATTGGGCAATTGTTTCATTTCTTCCTGGCTTGTGTGTGTGGTCTTCAAGTGAAATGTGCTTAAGGAACCAAGAGAGGAGAGGAGACGACATAAAGCCTTCATTTATGAATGGGATACACTAGATTTAAAATATTTATTTAAAAACCTCCCACAATGCATTATTGTGCGACAGAAAAATGATGGGAGATCGCCAGGCAGATGAAGCATCTTCTACCCTTCGGATCTGCAGGGCTTCTTAGAATCATAGAATCATAGAGTTGGAAGAGACCCCAAGGGCCATCCAGTCCAACCCCCTGCCAAGCAGGAAACACCATCAAAGCATTCCTGACAGGTGGCTGTCAAGCCTCTGCTTAAAGACCTCCAAAGAAGGAAACTCCACCACACTCCTTGGCAGCAAATTCGACTGTCGAACAGCTCTTACTGTCAGGAAGTTCTTCCTAATGTTTAGGTGGAATCTTCTTTCTTGTAGTTTGAATCCATTACTCCGTGTCCTCTTCTCAGGAGCAGCAGAAAACAACCTTTCTCCCTCCTCTATATGACATCCTTTTATATATTTGAACATGGCTATCCTATCACCCCTTAACCTTCTCTTCTCCAGGCTAAACATACCCAGCTCCCTAAGCCGTTCCCCATAAGGCATCGTTTCCAGGCCTTTGACCATTTTGGTTGCCCTCCTCTGGACACGTTCCAGCTTGTCAGTATCCTTCTTGAACTGTGGTGCCCAGAACTGGACACAGTATTCCAGGTGAGGTCTGACCAGAGCGGAATACAGTGGTACTATTACTTCCCTTGATCTAGATGCTATACTCCTATTGATGCAGCCCAGAATTGCATTGGCTTTTTTAGCTGCTGCATCACACTGTTGACTCATGTCAAGTTTGTGGTCTACCAAGACTCCTAGATCCTTTTCACATGTACTGCTCTCAAGCCAGGTGTCACCCATCCTGTATTTGTGCCTTTCATTTTTTTTGCCCACGTATAGTACTTTACATTTCTCCCTGTTAAAATTCATCTTGTTTGCTTTGGCCCAATTCTCTAATCTGTTAAGGTCATTTTGAAGTGTGATCCTGTCCTCTGGGGTATTAGCCACCCCTCCCAATTTGGTGTCATCTGCAAACTTGATCAGGATGCTCTCAAGCCCATCATCCAAGTCATTGATAAAGTTGTTGAATAAGACTGGGCCCAAGACAGAACCCTGTGGCACCCCACTAATCACTTCTCTCCAGGATGACGAGGAGCCATTGATGAGCACCCTTTGGGTTCGGTCAGTCAGCCAGTTACAAATCCACTGAATGGTAGCATTGTCTAGCCCGCATTTTACCAGCTTCTTTACAAGAATATCATGGGGCACCCGTGCGCAGAACACAATGTGGTAAGGGGACTGGAGATCCACAACTAGTTACTAGGGTGGTCGGGTGCCCTATTACACAGAGGGCAATTCTCCAGTTCACTGATGTGGAACCTATAGCATTTCCAGAAGTTGCTAGGCTACAGCTCCCATCATCCCTGACCATTGGCCAATGGGCGCTGGAAGTCTAAGAGCTTCTAGAGGGCCACAGATTCCCCAACCCTGCTATATATAGAGAGCCAGTGTGGTGTAGTGGTTAAGAGCGGTGGACTCGTAATCTGGTGAACCGGGTTCGCTTCCCCGCTCCTCCACATGCAGCTGCTAGGTGACCTTGGGCTAGTCACACTTCTCTGAAGTCTCTCAGCCCCACTCACCTCATAGAGTGTTTGTTGTGGGGAAGGAAGGGAAAGGAGAATGTTAGCCGCTTTGAGACTCCTTCGGGTAGTGATAAAGCGGGATATCAAATCCAAGCTATTCTTTATGCCAGTGGACTTCAAACTCTGTGAAATGTCTTGGAAGGTTGCATCCGACGTTGTCAATGACAACGGAAAAAATTATTGGCTATAAAAATAGTGATGTTGAATATATGAGGAGTTCCAGTAGAGTTCCCTCAGTGATGGACTCTGAGTGGGGACCATTTCATACTTTTCAGACGTGGTTAGGGATGTCAGTTTTGTCAGTTTTGATTTTCCCCATTTCACATTTTTCCAGTCCTAAATTCTGTTCTCCACATTTTCTGTAGCAAGCTTGTTTGTTTGTTTGTTTGTTTGTTTGTTTGTTTGTTTGTTTGTTTGTTTAATATGCATACCACCCTATACCTGTAGATCTCAGGGCAGTTTACAACGTAAAACCACAACATAAAAACCACAGGAGACATAATAAAAATAAAAACGACAACCCGATAACTCCCCCCTTTCCACAACACATTTTAAAAGGGCATTGGATGTCAATCAGCCCAAGGTCTGGAATTAAACTTCCCTGGGGAAAGTATTCCATGAATGGGGAGCCACCACGGAAAAGGCCCCGTTCTCGAATTGCCACCCTCCGGACCTCTCGAGGAGGAGGCACACGAAGAAGGGCCTCAAAAGATGATCTCAGGGTCTGGGTAGGTTCGTATGGAGAGAGGGGGTCCTTAGGGAATTGCAAAACTCATCAGCATTCTAAACTGAATTTCTCCTAATGCTGTTTTGACTGTGACAAAACAATATATGCAAGCAATTATCCCTAATGTAAGCCATTTTCAATGCCATTTTCACTAACGCATTACCTTTGACGCAGGCTTTCCCCCAATATATGCATTTTCGTAATCATTGTTTGGTTGGAGAATTGCATCGCAAAATTCAAAGAAGTGCAAATTTCACAGAAGAGGGGCATTTCAAAGGGCATAATGTTTCAGAAAGTGAAAATCCAAGAGGTTCGCTTTTAAATATGAACTGAAGGAAATTTCTCCCACTATCCTATATGCGATGTTTTTGCAGCCAGCTGGGAAGACCTCTGGAGCTAGAGTGCAATGAGCAATTGCTTCAACTAAGCCACTACCTCGGGTTACGGACCCAATCTGTTCCGGGGTGCCTTCCGCACCCCGAAAAGTCCGTAACCCGAGTGGCACTTTCACGCATGCGTGAAAGTGCGCTTCCGCACATGCGCGAACTGCACAGAATGTTTCTGTGCATGCGCAAACCGCGCAGAACGGTTCTGCGCATGCACACACGGCGAAACCCGGAAGTAAACACTTCTGGGTTTGCCAAGTTTGCAACCCGAAAAAAGGCAACCCGAAGCAAACGCAACCCAAGGTATGACTGTATTTCGTGGTTTCCCTCTATTGGCCCCTAGCTGGGCCATAAAATGTCCTCCTTGAGTCTTCCCATTGTCTGGTTGTCAAGTTTGAGAGGAGGACCTTGAATTCCACCAGGCCTTTTGAAGAGTCGATGCTCCGAGATACGGCATGTATTTGTTCTGGAGTCACTTGAGAAGCATGGAGTTTGCTCAAGGAATTTGCTTCCTTCCCCAGGTATCATGCTAATTAATATTCCCTGTGACTAATTAAGAGAGGTAAATGGGGCTCATTACTGAAGAGTGTAGGCCGGTCAAAAACAAAATTTCAAGCACTGCAGGTGCTTACACCAGAAAGACTACTTTTGTTTATCACTTGCCTGGCCGTGAAACAGGGGTGCCAACTTGAATAAAATATTGTGGGGGCCCAGGTAACCCGCGTCCCTAATAATAATAATAATAATAATAATAATAATAATAATTTATTATTTATACCCCACCCATCTGGCTGGGCTTCCCCAGCCAAATAATCAATCACATGACGCAGTGTGCACATCATCTTCATGGGAGCCCGGTCCCCTCAAATATCTTATTGTGGGGGCCAAAGCCCCCACCGCCTCTAAGAGTTGGCTCTTATGCAACGAAATGCTATAGGCGTGTTTTTTTAATGGTACGTGACATGGGCAAAGTGGAAAGAGAAAAGCACCCCTCCTTTTTATAACACCAAAACTTGCGGCAGATTCTTTTTTAATAGCTTTTTCATGCAGCATATAAACTTTGGAACCTTCTGCCACAAGAGGCAGGGATGGCCACCAGCTTGGTTGGATTTAAAAGCAGATTTGACAAATTCAGTGGCTGCCATCCAGGATGGTTATGCTCTGGCTCACAGCTGGGGGCAATAAGGCTTCCGAATCCCTGGAAACCACAGGAGGGGAGGGGGATCCTGCGCTCAGATTCCAGGATCAATTCCCAGTGGCATCTCCCAGTTGGGCTGGGACCATCCCCACCTGAAACTCTGGAAAACCGCTGCCAGCCAGTGTGGACGAAACAGAGCAAGGTGGACCAATGGTCTAACTTGGTATTATTATTATTATTATTATTATTATTATTATTATTATTATTACCCCGCCCATCTGGCTGGGCTTCCCCAGCCACTCTGGGCGGTTCCCAACAGAATATTAAAAGCACAATAAAACATCAAACATTAAAAACTTCCCTAAACAGGGCTGCCTCCAGATGTCTTCTAAAAGTCAGATAGTTGTTTATTTCCTTGACATCTGATGGGAGGGCGTTCCACAGGGCGGGCGCCACCACCGAGAAGGCCCTCTGCCTGGTTCCCTGTAACCTCACTTCTTGCAGGGAGGGAACCGCCAGAAGGCCCTCAGCGCTGGACCTCAGTGTCCGGGCTGAATGGTGGGGGGTGGAGACACTCCTTCAGGTATACAGGACCAAGGCCGTTTAGGGCTTTAAAGGTCAGCACCAACACTTTGAACTGGGCTCGGAAACGTACCGGGAGCCAATGTAGGTCTTTCAGGTGTTATATGGTCTCGGCGGCCACTCCCAGTCACCCGTCACTCCCAGTCAGCTTCCTACATTCTTAAAGGTAAAGGTAAAGGGACCCCTGACCATTAGGTCCAGTCGTGACCGACTCTGGGGTTGCGGCGCTCATCTTGCATTATTGGCCGAGGGAGCCGGCGTACAGCTTCCGGGTCATGTGTCTAGCATGACAAAGCCACTTCTGTTGAACCAGAGCAGCGCACGGAAACGCCGTTTACCTTCCCGCCGGAGCGGTACCTATTGATCTACTTGCACTTTGACGTGCTTTCGAACTGCTAGGTGGGCAGGAGCAGGGACCGAGCAACGGGAGCTCACCCCGTCACGGGGATTCGAACCGCCGACCTCCTGATCGGCAAGCCCAAGAGGCTCTGCGCCACCCGCGTCCCTTCCCTACATTCTTAGGGATGTTCATATTTTAACCGAAACTGTGTCGCGCAATTCCGAGAAGCACACAACTCAGTTGACAGCTGTGTTCCTTCCAACCTGCATATAAATCAGAGACTGGGAAAAAAAGATTAGGCTGGTTTGTTTTAAAACGCGGCACAGATTCTGCTCTCCTCCATCCCTCAGCTCCTTGCAGCCTTGCACCATCTCCCATGGCACATCGGAGAGGTCTGCTGCGCCTTTACGCAGCGAAGGGGACCTCGGCAAGTGTGACAGACAGCAGCGCCGTCCTCCCGTTCCTTCCCTCTGTCAGGCCCGGCGCTAACAAGTGCTTGTCAAACACAAACAGCAGCACACAAGAAAGGGGGGCCTTGGCAGAGGAAAAACAACTGTGCATTTCCTTTCTTGTTTGGCCGCTTTCTTGCAGCAGAGCAGAGCAGATGGCTTTCTGGTAATGATGGAGTAAAAATTAATTACTCTTGTGTGTGTGTTTTTTTAAATGATTGCAACTCGGGATAGGAGTTAAAATATTCAGTTGCTAGGACTACAGGAAGTAAGGCACTCACAAACAAACAAGAAGTGGGGAGCGGAGGATAGCAATAAACTGTTTAAAAAATGGTCGGGCAGGAAGGAGACTTTTTTGTGCAATGCCCACAAGGGAATCCAGGATCTCTTGACCACTGTCCTCCAAGGATGGGGTAGGCAATGTGTGACACATCGACTCCTATCATGGCCGGACATCGGTCATGTTGGCTGGGACCAGGGGCGGAGCAAGGGGAGGGGGCAGTCCGCCCCGGGTTCCGCCCTGGGGGGGTGACACTCTTGGGGCTCCACCCCTGTGATTGGCAACGCAAGCCGAGCCAGGAGCCAAAACCTTGCTCAAAACCCGCTTTCCCCTGGGGGGGAGATGGGGAAAGCGGGCGGGGTGCCGGCTAGCTGAGAGAGCGACCGATAAACCAAGCCAGCTGCAGTCGCGCACAGAGCAAGGTTTGGGGCTTGGCTTGCGTCGTCCGATCACGGGGGTGGGGCCGGCCCCCTCTCTCAGCCAGCCGGCGCCCCGCCTGCTTTCCCCTGGGGGGGTGACACTCTCGGGGCCGGCCCCACCCCCACAATCGGCGACGCAAGCCGAGCCGGGAGCCTAAAGCGAGCGCCGGCTCGTGGGGCTGCCCCGTCCGTGCTGCTTTAAAGCAGCACAGACGGGCAGCCCCAGGAGCCGGTGCTCGCTTCGCGGGTCGCTGCGGGAACTGCAGCGCCGGGTGGGATGAACTGCGCATGGCCGGGATTTCCGGGTAGGCGCAGTCCGTCCTGACGCATGCATCATGATGTCACAACGCATGCGTCAGGATGCCCTGCCCCCAGGGGGTGCCTCCGCAAACACCGCCCCGGGTGCCCAAGAGGCTTCCTACGCCTCTGGCTAGGACCAGGAATGGGCAAATTTGTCAATTTCTGTTTCTCTTAGGCCTCATCCACACAATACATTGAAAGCAGTATCACACTACTTTAAACAGTTATGGCTTCCCTGCAAAGAATTCTGGAAGCGTAGCTTGTCAAAGATGCTGAGAGTTGTTAGGAGAAGCCCTGTTCTCCTCACAGAGCTACAATTCACAGAGCCATGGATTGTTAGCCCCCTGGGAATTGCATTTCTGTGAGGGGAACGGGGGTCTCCTAACAATTCTGAGCCCCCGTGACAAATTACAGTACCCAGGTTTCTTGGGGGGGAAGCCAGGGGTGCCAACTTGAATAAAATATGGGGGGCAGGGCTTGCCCTACATAACTGATCACAAGACATGGCACAAAGACACACCATTTGAATGGCAATGCTTACCCACATAGGGGGGCTTGGCCCTCTCAAATATTTTATTGGGGCGGCCAAAGTTGGCTCCTATGGCGGAAGCCATAGCTGTTTGATACTGCTTCAATTGTTGATTTTGGCATTATGTTGCAGTGGTATTATATGACTTACTATGTACAAGCAGGAACCTGCTATCTGCTCGCTCCCTATGTGAATATTCACTTATCCAAACGTAAAGAATTATACCCAAACTTTGCTATGCACTCCACAGATTCAGATATACTAAACCAGAGGTCTCCAAACTACGGCCCGGGGGCTGGATACGGCCCGAGGGACTTGTTTATCCAGCCCGCGGCGACCTCCGCCGCCTGCTGCCGCTGCCCGCTCTTAGCAGCGCTGCGCTGCGTGGCTGTCCATTTCCAGGTCGGGGGAGCACCGGAAATAGCTTTTGCGCATGCGCAAGCATTATTTCCGGTGCGCATCCGGGTCGGAGGAGGCCTGTGCACATGTGCACAAGCTATTTCTGGTGCTCCTCTGACCTGGAAGTGCGCCGGAAATAGCTTGTGCGCATGTGTATGGACGCGCGCTCCCCCGCCCTCTGGCCCGCCGCGCGATCGGCACAAGGCACGGTAGGTTTGCTGACCCCTGTCCTAGACAGCCAGAATTTGCCCCACTTCCTCACTTGTTTGTGCTTTGCTGGTCAGTGGCAGCCATTTGGGGGCAGAAACCATGCAGGAATCCAGCAAGCGAGATTGGACGAATCAGAAGAGAGATCAGACAAGTCCGTTTTTCCTTTGTCTCTCTTTTGCTGGTTGGCTGCAGCCATGTCAGGAAAAAACCATTGAAAAAGTGGTGTTCGGACAAATCCCAGATTAGAAATGTTCCCATAGGAATCAATGGAAATCATGGACTCATTATGTGAACGCTTGCCTAACAAATTATTTCTAGGGAGCGCGTTGTGTTTGGTAAGCAGGACCTGCATATATTGTTATTGGATTATTGGATTTATATTCTGTGTGTGTACCAGTTTGAGCACGCATTTATTTGTGGAAAAATTGGCTTATGAATAAAATGGCAATGGCAATATCCAGAACATGGGCTCATCCAGCAAGGTGAGTCTTGTGTTCTTCTGCACTAGGGATGGTGTTGCTATAATTCTAATAATAATAATAATAATAATAATAATAATAATAATAATAATAATTTATTATTTATACCCTGCCCATCTGGCTGGGTTTCCCCAGCCACTCTGGGCGGCTTCCAACAGAACATTAAAATACAATAATCTATTAAACATTAAAAGCCTCCCTAAACAGGGCTGCCTTCAGATGTCTTCTAAAGGTCTGGTAGTAGTTGTTCTCTTTGACATCTAAAGGGAGGGCGTTCCACAGGGCGGGCGCCACTACCGAGAAGGCCCTCTGCCTGGTTCCCTGTAACTTGGCTTCTCGTAGTGAGGGAACCGCCAGAAGGCCCTCGGCGCTGGATCTCAGTGTCTGGGCTGAACGATGGGGGTGGAGACGCTCCTTCAGGTATACTGGACCGAAGCCGTTTAGGGGTTTAAAGGTCAGCACCAACACTTTGAATTGTGCTCGGAAAATTATCCCTAACCATAGGTAATGATGGCTAGGACTAATGTGAATTGGAGTTCAAGAACATTATGCTGTAGTTGTAGTTGTAGTTGTTGTAGTTGTAATTGCTATTGTTGTTGTTGCTGCTGCTGTTATTGTTGTTGTTGTATATTTATTTATACCCTGCCTTTTTCACCAACAGGAACCCAAGGAGGCTTACCGGTATAGATAAAAATAAGAGCAGGCTGACGAAGATCAAACCTCTCCAATCTGAAGGAAATCAGCCCTGACTGCTCACTGGAAGGACAGATCCTGAAGCTGAGGCTCCAATACTTTGGCCACCTCATGAGAAGAGAAGACTCCCTGGAAAAGACCCTGGTGTTGGGAAAGATGGAGGGCACAAGGAGAAGGGGACGACAGAGGACGAAATGGTTGGACAGTGTTCTCGAAGCTACCAACATGAGTCTGACCAAACTGCGGGAGGCAGTGGAAGACAGGAGGGCCTGGCATGCTCTGGTCCATGGAGTCACGAAGAGTCGGACACGACTAAACGACTCAACAACAACAACAACAACAACAAATATGGGGGAACCCATCATTAAACACACACACACAAACACACACACACACATGGCACAGAATTCAGCTTTCTGATTCCGTAAAAAGAAGAAGCAACTTTCTAGTCCTTAATGCTGCAAAGATAGAAGAGGACTTAGGTGAGTAGTGTAAGCTCTGGTCCAAGGGATGGGATCATGTAATCCTGCTCTACGTTTGCAGTTTTTCTTCTTATAAATTATTGGGGTTAATTTTTTTCAGAGATACAAACATTACCTTTGAATGCCAATGCCTGAACTTTACAGACTTTCTTTATAGGGGGAAAAAGTATTAATACTCAACTCGGTTGAAAACTTTAAACACCGAAAAACTTTAATGCAACCTTAACATAATGCAAATCTGTTTATATGGGAGCTGAAATTAAAAACTGCTACATTCCAAAGATAGGTGAAGTATAGATATATGGAAATCAGTTGATTTCTAAAGGAAAATAAAGTTATTCATGAATCTTAATATTTATGTGAGAGAAGAGGTTTTTTTTTTAATTAGGATTAAAAATATTATCTACTAAAATGTGCCCAAGCATATAGTTTTGCCGAAGCCTATAGCTACACCTATAACATCAAAATGAAACCTGCTTCTTCGTCTTCATTTTCCTGCCCCAAGAAAGAAGGAGGCCCTGTGTGATAACTAATTTAGATAATGCTAATTATATTGGTTTGGGACTTGTGAAGGGATAGCTTGTACGGAAAGTTGATTAGGAGAAGGTTTTTCTATTTAAAAAGATCCTCGTTTCTTCCGAAGCCGTCCAAGGGACTTCCCTCTTCTGTTCAGCCCACGGCCACTTTGGTTGTGGCATCGAGAAGGAACGGATCTGATCCTTCCCTCTGGGAAAGGAGCACGGGAAATCAGGGATGAAATCACAAATTTATCTCTGCCGTCAGCAGCGTGTCACTCCCCTCTCCTCCCTGCTGGTTTCCATACTGTCTTCAAGAGCCTTTTCCTTTCGTTTCAGAAGGCCAGGGCTGGCGCAAAACATTTTGCTTCTTGAAAATGGCGCCCCCCACCTTCACTGGCTCTCCCGCCGCCGCCTGAGGCAACTGGAGGCAGCCTGGGGGAGCCCTCATGCACTGAAGGCAGTGCCAGATTTGTGTATAAGCTAAACAAGCTATAGCTTAGGGCCCCACTCTCTTGGGGGCCCCCAAAAAAATTAAAGGGAAAAAATCTGGATGTACATTTCCAAAATATAAGATAAAAAACAAATAAAATAAAACCTACATACAGCAACAGTGTTTTGATGTAAGTCATGGGCCCCGCTTGCTAGCCTGCTCCCTCAAATATCACTGGTTTGCTCCTTTCTATATATAGGAAATGCTCTGTGCAGCGGGGGGATCAAGGAGGATGGGGAATAATAATAATAATAATAATAATAATAATAATAATAATAATAATAATATGCCTGTTGTCTTTGTCCATGGTGTGGGATGTATAACACTGGTGCAGTCAATCACAACATTCCTAGAGTGTACACAAAGGGGCCTTGGTCCTCCAGGTAGAGTTTCCTGTGCCAAGACTGAAATCACTTCCTTTGTGTGACCAGAAGTGGGAGTGGCCTTACCTGTAGCTATTCAAAGATACAGGTGAGCTGCTACTCTCCCTCTCTTCCCACCAGGACTTCGAAGAAGCAACAACTCAAGTGAAGATGCTCTCTTGGCTTCCAGCCGAGAGAGGCCACATGGAGTCTCCTCCCATAAGGAGAGACTCCACATGTACATACATTTAATCTAAGCTAGCCTGCCTTCTGAGACATATATATTCTTGGATGTCTGTAAGTAAAAGCTTTATACTTTTATAAGCTTATGTGTCGCGTATTTTCTTTTAAGAGGGAACCAGGGGAAATATGTGCCAGGATCTGCCTTATTCTAGAAGTTCATAGGAACTTAAACGCCACGCTTTGCTGCGCTTTATTGGGGATGAGAAACTCTGCTAGTTTGGAGCTTGTTAGCACAAGCTGGGATAGGAAATATTAATCAATATTCCCTCATCCACATTCCCTCTCATCTCCCACAAAGGGTTTTGAGGCCCAGAACTGCGTATTTTGTGTATTTTTAAAGGATTGCTTTGGATTGTGATTTTTGGCAGAGTAGAATTTTTCTGTTTGCATTTCCTGGTAAGCACATGGTCTTTTGTTCTCCATTGTGCTGTGAAAGGGGGATTAGCGACCCCTCCCCTCCCTCAGAGCTCACAGACCTCAGAGGCAGTGAAGATTAGTTTGCATTTTGAGATTTTTAAGTTTTGATTTTTGAATTTTAACCATTTTTGGGAATTTTTGAAATTTTGGAAATTTTGGAAATTTTTGAGGATTAAGATGGCAAGCTCAGGTTTTGATAGTGAAGCAAGATCAAGCTTTATGCTGCTGAATGATCGTAACTTTGTGCAATGGAAGCAGCGCCTTTTAGTGCATCTTGGTGCAAAACAAGTGCTTAAAGCGGTGAAAGATCCCAAACCTGATTTTGCTGATTTAACCAAGAAAGCAGATTGGGAAAGGCAAGATGCAGAAGCTAAACACATAATTTTGAGCAGTTTGAAAGATGAGCATTTATCTCTGATTGACTATGAAAGTGATGCATCTCAGATTCTAAAGGATATTGAGAGGGTTTATGCACAATCATCAGAGAACTCTTATAGACATTTATTGGATAAACTGCTGAAGTTAAAGATGAATTCTAGAGAACAATTTACAGGGCATTTTAAGGACTTTAATGAAATTGTTCAAAGGATTGCCCTAACTCCCAGAGCTTTTGATGATGCAACCAAAGTGACTTTTATGCTAGCATCATTGGGACCAGAATTTGCTTCATTTAAGAGTATAATGGATCACACAAGAGATTTGACTTTTAATGAACTAGCAAATCACTTAAGAGAGGAATGCAGAGATTACCTTGATTCTCCACAAAGGAATCCAAGGAGGGACACAAGTTATGTTTCTAAGCAATTTCCCAAGTCTAAGGAAGTGTCCAAAGAATTAATATGCCATAACTGCAATTTAAAAGGGCACATTGCAAGGAGTTGCCAGAAGCCCAAGAATAAGTCCCGCCCCTTTCAACCAAAAGGTGAAAAGAAGGGGGGTCACGAGCGTACATTTCTACTGCAAGAAAAGAGTTTAAATGTGCAAAGAAATGAAAGGAAAAGTGACCAATTTATTTTAGATTCGGGAGCTACAAGCCATTTTGCGCATAAAAGAGAATATTTCAGAGAAATTAATGATAGTGAATGGACTGAAATCCAGATTGCTGATGGAAATGTTCTAAAATCACAAGGTGCAGGTTCAATGCGTTTGAAATTCAAGGTGAACAATGAATCTCTTGAAACAACTGTGCCTAATGTTCAATATGTCCCAGAATTGAATTGTAACTTGCTTAGTGTGTCTGCTTTAGACAAGAAAGGTTTCAAGGTTACATTTGCCAATGGAGAATGCAATGTAACGAAAAATGATGAGGTTTATGCTCAAGGGAAACTAATCAATGGTGTTTATGAGATTAACGTTTCAGAAAACCAATCAGCACAAGTCGCCCAATCCAAGCAGAAGCATGAAGCAGATCTGGAGCTCTGGCATCGAAGACTGGGTCACCGGGATATCAGAGTCATCCAGGAACTGCAGAATGGAGATCTTGTGAGAGGTCTACAGGTAAACAAAAGTAACACACCCACACCAAAGTGTATAACTTGTGTAAGTGAAAAAGGAGTCAAACCTTCTTTCCCACGTTGTGCAGAAAAGAGAAGCACAAAAGTTCTGGACATTGTGTACACTGATTTAGCTGGACCTATGAATATACCTTCCTTAGGAGGAAATAAGTATATTTTGATATTTTTGGATGATTATTCAAGGTTTTGTGTGGGATACCTTCTCAAAGAGAAGAGTGAAACAGTGGAATTGTTCAAGCAATACGTAAGCATGGTCAAGAACAAATTCCATCGAGCACCCACCACCCTAATGTCCGATAATGGTGGGGAGTTTTGCTCACGTGAAATGGAAGCCTTCATGGCTCAGGAAGGCATAGCACATGTGACCACAGTAAGCTACACACCTCAACAAAACTCTATTGCTGAGAGGAAATTTAGGTCCATCCTAGAGATGACAAGGTGTATGCTAAAAGGATCCAACTTGTCGAAGAAACTTTGGGGTGAGGCAGCAAATACTGCGATTTATATACAGAATAGGCTGCCAACAAAAGGCACAGAGCGCACGCCATTTGAACTTTGGCATGGAAGAGTCCCAAATTTGTCACACATACGTGTATTTGGAAGTTTGTGCTATTACCACGTGCCCAAGGAGCACAGACACAAACTTGACACCAGAGCAAAGCCTGGTATCCTAGTTGGATACGCTTCTGGAGGAAAAGGCTACAGAGTTGTGGACTTACAAACAGGGAAAACAAGTTCACATCACGTGATTCATTTTGAGGAGTATGAAAAGGCTGACACAAGGAACACAGCAATTGACTGTTCCAATGAGCCACCAACAGAGGAGTTTGTAAGTTTTCCTTTTGAAGCCATACCAGAAACTAATCCACCTCCTAGTATTGTACCTCCTAGTGTTGTAGCACCCCCTACAGATGACACCCCAGAAGACGCGGAGGACCAGATGTCAGAAGGCTCCAGAGACGAAGAGGACCCGTATGCAGGGATGCCGCCATTGGAAGGAGATGAGGAAGCTGATGCGGTTCAACAAGAGCCAGAGGTCAGACGTTCCTCCAGGTCCAACAAAGGCGTTCCACCACTACGACTGTCCTACTTTGCAGGGTCGGCGCCACCACAGGAACCTTCCACGTGGGAACAGGTTCAACGGTTGCCAGCTGCTGAGGCCAGTCTCTGGAAGCAAGCCGCGCAGGAAGAGATGGATGCACTGCATCGCAACAAGACCTGGACCCTGACAGAGCTACCTCCTGGTAAGAAGGCAATTGGGTCCAAGTGGGTGTTCAAGCTTAAGAAGGGGTCAGAAGGGGAGGTGCAACGCTACAAAGCTAGGCTTGTAGCACAAGGATTTTCACAGCAGTATGGCGAAGATTATGATCAAGTATTTGCGCCTACAGTGCGATATAGCAGTGTTAGATTACTTCTAAGTATTGCAGCCTCTAAAGGGATGAAAGTCCGTCATGTCGACATAGCAACAGCTTTTCTTCATGGGACGATTTCCGAACAGATTTATATGAAGCAGCCCAAAGGCTTTATCAAGCAAAATGAGGCACATCTTGTATGTAAACTTCAGAAAGGAATTTACGGTTTGAAACAAGCTGCAAGAGCATGGAACCAGAAATTACATGAAATGCTGGTTCAGCTTGGGTACAAGCAGTCAACAGCTGACAAGTGCCTGTACACTAAGAACAGAAATGGACAATTCTCTTACATTCTGGCTTTTGTCGATGATTTATTAATATCAACGTCCAATGACAGAGACTATAAAGACATAGTCAGACATCTCAACAAAGAGGTGGAAGTAAAGGAATTGGGACTTGTCCAGTATTACTTGGGAATTCAAATTGAGAGAGAAGAAGACGGCTCATTTCTTCTCAGCCAGAAGCAGAAGATAATAGAACTGATAGAAAGCATGCAGATGCAAGGTGCACACCCTGTCGCGACACCCATGGCCACAGATTTTCTAAAGAATCAGCAAGATTCGAAGCTGCTGCCAGACAACAGTGAATACAGGTCAGCGATTGGTAAACTTTTGTATTTGGTTACTACCAGCAGACCTGACATAGCAAGTGCAGTGGGGATCCTAAGCAGAAAAGTGAGTTCTCCCACTGAACATGACTTGGGTGGGGTCAAGAGGGTGGTGCGTTACCTCAAGGGTACAATGAATTGTAAATTAAGATTGCCAGCTGTAAGGGACCCTAAGTTGGTTGGGTACAGTGATGCAGATTGGGCTGGGGATAAGGCGGATTACAAATCCACAAGTGGTTATGTTTTTATGTTTGGAAATGCACCTATCATTTGGGGCAGTTATAAACAGAAATGTGTAGCCTTATCGTCCACAGAGAGTGAATATATTTCAGCTTCGGAAGCATGCAGAGAGATCATCTGGCTGGATCAACTCCTGACAGACTTTGGTTTGCCGAGAAAAGGACCTGTCAGCTTGATGGAGGACAATCAAGGCTGCCTGCAGCTAGCGCAAACCGAAAAGTTCCTTGCACGTTCAAAACACATTGGGGTCAGGTATCACTTCATTCGCCAGATGATCCAAGATGGACTAGTAGAAATGTCCTACTGTAGTACACAGGAGATGACTGCGGACATTCTCACGAAACCCTTGCCACGAGAGAGTTTCCAGAACCTACGTGTCAAGCTGGGACTCTGGGTGGTTGAATAAAGTTGTTTTATGTTTGTTAAATGTTGTTCAGACTGAGAAGGGGTTTGTGGGATGTATAACACTGGTGCAGTCAATCACAACATTCCTAGAGTGTACACAAAGGGGCCTTGGTCCTCCAGGTAGAGTTTCCTGTGCCAAGACTGAAATCACTTCCTTTGTGTGACCAGAAGTGGGAGTGGCCTTACCTGTAGCTATTCAAAGATACAGGTGAGCTGCTACTCTCCCTCTCTTCCCACCAGGACTTCGAAGAAGCAACAACTCAAGTGAAGATGCTCTCTTGGCTTCCAGCCGAGAGAGGCCACATGGAGTCTCCTCCCATAAGGAGAGACTCCACATGTACATACATTTAATCTAAGCTAGCCTGCCTTCTGAGACATATATATTCTTGGATGTCTGTAAGTAAAAGCTTTATACTTTTATAAGCTTATGTGTCGCGTATTTTCTTTTAAGAGGGAACCAGGGGAAATATGTGCCAGGATCTGCCTTATTCTAGAAGTTCATAGGAACTTAAACGCCACGCTTTGCTGCGCTTTATTGGGGATGAGAAACTCTGCTAGTTTGGAGCTTGTTAGCACAAGCTGGGATAGGAAATATTAATCAATATTCCCTCATCCACATTCCCTCTCATCTCCCACACATGGAGTTTTCTTGGCAGGGATACTGGAGTGGCTTGCCAGTTCCTGCTCCAGCTGGATCACGTTTAGTCAAAACACACTCTTGAGAGTCCCATGAACTGCAAGAAGATCAAACCTCTCCATTCTGAAGGGAAACAGCCCTGAGTGCTCACTGGAAGGACAGATCCTGAAGCTGAGGCTCCAATACTTTGGCCACCTCATGAGAAGAGAAGACTCCCTGGAAAAGACCCTGATGCTGGGAAAGATGGAGGGCACAAGGAGAAGGGGACGACAGAGGACGAGATGGTTGGACAGTGTTCTCGAAGCTACCAACATGAGTCTGACCAAACTGCGGGAGGCAGTGGAAGACAGGAGTGCCTGGCGTGTGCTGGTCCGTGGGGTCACGGAGAGTCGGACACGACTAAACGACTAAACAACAACAACATGTTGTTGTTGTTTTATACCCAGCCCATCAAGCTGGGCCTCCCCAGCCACTCTGAGTGGCTCCCAACAGGACACAAAAAAACAGAATAAAACTTGCAACATTTAAAACTGCCCTAAACAGGGCTGTCTTCAGATGTCTTCTAAATGTCAGATAGTTGTTTATTTCCTTGACATCTGATGGGCAGGCGCCACAAGGCAGGCGCCACCACTGAGAAGGCCCTCTGCCTGGTTCCCTGTAACTTGGCTTCTCGCAGTGAGGGAACCGCCAGAAGGCCCTCGGAGCTGGACCTCAGTGTCCGGGCAGAATGATGGGGGTGGAGACACTCCTTCAGGTTTACTCGGCTGAAGCCATTTAGGGCTTTAAAGGTCAGCACCAACACTTTGAATTGTGCTCGGAGGAAATGTCCCTATTTTCATCTGAGGGATGTTGGAGGGTATGTGAAGGTGGTGAGGAGAAGGAGAAGAAGAGGAGTTTGGATTTGATATCTTGCTTTATCACTACCCGAAGGAGTCTCCAAGCGGCTCACATTCTCCTTTCCCTTCCTCCCCCACAACAAACACTCTGTGAGGTGAGTGGGGCTGAGAGACTTCAGAGAGGTATGACTAGCCCAAGGTCACCCAGCAGCTGCATGTGGAGGAGCGGGGAAGCGAACCTGGTTCACCAGATTATGAGACTACCGCTCTTAACCATGGTGAAGGAGAAGAAAGGCAGCCGGAGAGGAGCATACAGTGGCAGCCGCCCCTCTCGGCTGTTATTGATCACTTTCTCCCTCACCGCTGAAATAAAAAATGCCACCCCAGTGTTGGCGCAAGAAATACTTATTGGACACTGTACTGTTGTCGTTATTCTCTAGGATTGTCCTAAAGCATGATGGAGTCACTGATGGCAAATGAGGACAGGGGCAAGTGAGGGCAATTCACGTGAATGTGAACATTTTAAGGGAGGAACTATGGAAACATGGCCAGAAGGGGAGGTGTTTTTCCACGCTGTTAATTATGTTGGAGAAAATGCAGTGAGCAATCTGGTCTTTCAGCCCTGCTCTACACTCCCTGGTGACCCCCTTTCCAAAGAAAGATGCAAAGAATTTCTTGCGTGTCGAGGTCCCCAAACCACCCCTCAAATAATTCACACATCAGTCAGAATGTTGGTTTTGGTTTTTGGCATGATTTTGGCCACAACTTTATTAAAATACAAACAATGTGAGTGGTTGCTTAGGCATTGGTTAAGACTATCTGTCCCACAGGGGACAGAACTGACTACTGTCAGTAAGGGGAAAACCCTCTGGAGAGATAAAGGGAGCCGGGTGGTCTGACCCTCCTCTCTCCCCTCAGGCTCCCAGGGCTCTTGCACGGCCCTAGCCCCCAACCGGGGGTTCAGACAAAAAGCATCGAGCCCCTGGATTCCTTTAACGGAATTCCCCTAACACCAGCAACAATTGGAGGGGCAGGCACAGCTAACCACATCCCCTCCACCAACCAAATTCATAACCAACGCCTAACTGCCAACCTTACAAGTTGTGACTATTTGCTACGCAGTAGGCGAAAACCAGATGGCACCAGCCAATCAGCCAGATGGAAAAATTCCTACCAGGCCCCTGCCCCAACAGCAGACGACCCCATGACAGGCATAGCAAGGTCAATAAGCAGAGGCCTAAAATATAGGGAGGGAGGGAGGGTGATCAGAAGCACGCAGCCAAGAGGGGGATCACATTGCAAGCCCACCAATATATATCCGCTGGGCTGTCCATCAATAAATTGCAACATACGATTCTCCCCAACAACACCCAGGGTCCAATCACAACAGTGGCCATCCATACGATCCCACCCGGCACCAGAGGGGTGACTTGCTGGCCCCCACCGCAACACATGCTCTCCATGAAGGAGAACACGCTTTGTCGGTCGCATAGACAAACAGCGCCCTGCGCCATCACTGGAAATGGATGCAAGGTAACTAAATAAATACCGGAGTTGACAGTCAGTTAGCAGCTTGGGCTAAAACGATTAAGTAACACCAGGAAATGGCAGGTAACTCCAGGCCCTGGGGGAAAGACGTCCCGGTCAGGAAATGGGTTGATAATATTGGCGACATATATTAAGCACCGAGAAACCTTTGCTTGCAGCAGCAGTCTCGTTCTGGGGGAAAGGAATGCAAATCCTGTTATTCACCTCCTTTTTCATCTCGGGGAAAGTCGCAGAGGCTATGGCATGAGGCTGCAAGGAATGACACCCTCTGCTCCCACCATCCCAGCCCTCTGGTTTCCACCGAGCCCATCGTAGAAGGCAACACAAGTTTGGCATCTTCGGAGCGCAGTTTAATAAAATAAAGGCAAAGTGCTCCTAAGCGACACGGCCGCACATCCGGAGCAAAGCAGCAGGTAAACTCCAAGTTGCCTGTGTGTTACTCTGTGCTTTATTACTTATCTGACCTCTTTTGATGCGGCAAAGCAGGCGGGAGAGGATTGAGATGTGAAGCAAATTGATTATCCTTAACTTCAAAGGTCACAGGAGCGCACTTGGTATTCTCGCCGTGATTCACTTGCATTCTTATGTATTTATTTATTTATTGCACCTCGCGTCTGGATGCTTTGAGAATTCCCTTGTTGCAGCTGACTGAGGTCCATCTAGACCAGGCAGATTCTGCAGGGAAGATCATGCAAAGAAGACATGGGCTGGGGAGAGCCATTTGTCGTGGTTTGGAGCCAGGATCTGGCTAGCAGAGACACTGAATTATTATTATTATTCAATCAATATCCTTTATTAGGCATAACAGACCACATGTTATCAAACAGACTCTGTATACAAATTGTGCAAAATACGAGCTCGACAGAACAAAACTTGTACCAATCAAATCCTTAACTTCAGAATTCCAGACTCGTCCACAAATGTAACTCCGACTTTCTCCCAATGACCCTTTGTTAAAAAAACAATATGTGTATAATACAACATTACAACACTACCACTTCCCCATCCAATTAAAAACCATTAAATCTCTTTGTAATGACCCAGTCTTTCTACATGGACAGCACTCAAAAATTCAGCTACTATAAGAGTAATTTGATCATTACTGTCCGAAAGCAGGTCCTGTACCATTGGAGGCATAGAAATCAGCCTGTCGCTTTGTAAGGTCTCTAATATTATTATTGTGGGAGATGAGAGGGAATGTGGATGAGGGAATATTGATTAATATTTCCTATCCCAGCTTGTGCTAACAAGCTCCAAACTAGCAGAGTTTCTCATCCCCAATAAAGCGCAGCAAAGCGTGGCGTTTAAGTTCCTATGAACTTCTAGAACAAGGCAGATCCTGGCACATATTTCCCCTGGTTCCCTCTTAAAAGAAAATACACGACACATAAGCTTATAAAAGTATAAAGCTTTTACTTACAGACATTCCAAGCTCATACAGGCAGTCTCAGAAGGCAGGCTAGCTTAGATTAAATGTATTTACATGTGGAGATTCCCCTTAAGGGAGAAAGGCTCCATGTGGGCCTCTCTTGGCTGGAAGCCAAGAGAGCATCTCCTGAGATGTTGCATCCTCGGAGTCCTGGTGGGAAGAGAGAGAGAGTAGCAGCTCACCTGTATCTTTGAATAGCTACAGGTAAGGCCACTCCCACTTCTGGTCACACAAAGGAAATGATCCTCCTCCAGGCACAGGAAACTAGCTGGAGGACCAAGACCCCTTGTGTACACTCTAGGAATGTTGTGATTGACTGCACCAGTGTTATACATCCCACAAACCCCTTCTCAGTCTGAACAACATTTAACAAACATAAAACAACTTTATTCAACCACCCAGAGTCCCAGCTTGACACGTAGGTTCTGGAAACTCTCTCGTGGCAAGGGTTTCGTGAGAATGTCCGCAGTCATCTCCTGAGTATTACAGTAGGACATTTCTACTAGTCCATCTTGGATCATCTGGCGAATGAAGTGATACCTGACCCCAATGTGTTTTGAACGTGCAAGGAACTTTTCGGTTTGCGCTAGCTGCAGGCAGCCTTGATTGTCCTCCATCAAGCTGACAGGTCCTTTTCTCGGCAAACCAAAGTCTGTCAGGAGTTGATCCAGCCAGATGATCTCTCTGCATGCTTCCGAAGCTGAAATATATTCACTCTCTGTGGACGATAAGGCTACACATTTCTGTTTATAACTGCCCCAAATGATAGGTGCATTTCCAAACATAAAAACATAACCACTTGTGGATTTGTAATCCGCCTTATCCCCAGCCCAATCTGCATCACTGTACCCAACCAACTTAGGGTCCCTTACAGCTGGCAATCTTAATTTACAATTCATTGTACCCTTGAGGTAACGCACCACCCTCTTGACCCCACCCAAGTCATGTTCAGTGGGAGAACTCACTTTTCTGCTTAGGATCCCCACTGCACTTGCTATGTCAGGTCTGCTGGTAGTAACCAAATACAAAAGTTTACCAATCGCTGACCTGTATTCGCTGTTGTCTGGCAGCAGCTTCGAATCTTGCTGATTCTTTAGAAAATCTGTGGCCATGGGTGTCGCGACAGGGTGTGCACCTTGCATCTGCATGCTTTCTATCAGTTCTATTATCTTCTGCTTCTGGCTGAGAAGAAATGAGCCGTCTTCTTCTCTCTCAATTTGAATTCCCAAGTAATACTGGACAAGTCCCAATTCCTTTACTTCCACCTCTTTGTTGAGATGTCTGACTATGTCTTTATAGTCTCTGTCATTGGACGTTGATATTAATAAATCATCGACAAAAGCCAGAATGTAAGAGAATTGTCCATTTCTGTTCTTAGTGTACAGGCACTTGTCAGCTGTTGACTGCTTGTACCCAAGCTGAACCAGCATTTCATGTAATTTCTGGTTCCGTGCTCTTGCAGCTTGTTTCAAACCGTAAATTCCTTTCTGAAGTTTACATACAAGATGTGCCTCATTTTGCTTGATAAAGCCTTTGGGCTGCTTCATATAAATCTGTTCAGAAATCGTCCCATGAAGAAAAGCTGTTGCTATGTCGACATGACGGACTGATAGGCCTTTAGATGCTGCAATACTTAGAAGTAATCTAACACTGCTGTATCGCACTGTAGGCGCAAATACTTGATCATAATCTTCGCCATACTGTTGTGAAAATCCTTGTGCTACAAGCCTAGCTTTGTAGCGTTGCACCTCCCCTTCTGACCCCTTCTTAAGCTTGAACACCCACTTGGACCCAATTGCCTTCTTACCAGGAGGTAGCTCTGTCAGGGTCCAGGTCTTGTTGCGATGCAGTGCATCCATCTCTTCCTGCGCGGCTTGCTTCCAGAGACTGGCCTCAGCAGCTGGCAACTGTTGAACCTGTTCCCACGTGGAAGGTTCCTGTGGTGGCGCCGGCCCTGCAAAGTAGGACAGTCGTAGTGGTGGAACGCCTTTGTTGGACCTGGAGGAACGTCTGACCTCTGGCTCTTGTTGAACCGCATCAGCTTCCTCATCTCCTTCCAATGGCGGCATCCCTGCATACGGGTCCTCTTCGTCTCTGGAGCCTTCTGACATCTGGTCCTCCGCGTCTTCTGGGGTGTCATCTGTAGGGGGTGCTACAACACTAGGAGGTACAATACTAGGAGGTGGATTAGTTTCTGGTATGGCTTCAAAAGGAAAACTTACAAACTCCTCTGTTGGTGGCTCATTGGAACAGTCAATTGCTGTGTTCCTTGTGTCAGCCTTTTCATACTCCTCAAAATGAATCACGTGATGTGAACTTGTTTTCCCTGTTTGTAAGTCCACAACTCTGTAGCCTTTTCCTCCAGAAGCGTATCCAACTAGGATACCAGGCTTTGCTCTGGTGTCAAGTTTGTGTCTGTGCTCCTTGGGCACGTGGTAATAGCACAAACTTCCAAATACACGTATGTGTGACAAATTTGGGACTCTTCCATGCCAAAGTTCAAATGGCGTGCGCTCTGTGCCTTTTGTTGGCAGCCTATTCTGTATATAAATCGCAGTATTTGCTGCCTCACCCCAAAGTTTCTTCGACAAGTTGGATCCTTTTAGCATACACCTTGTCATCTCTAGGATGGACCTAAATTTCCTCTCAGCAATAGAGTTTTGTTGAGGTGTGTAGCTTACTGTGGTCACATGTGCTATGCCTTCCTGAGCCATGAAGGCTTCCATTTCACGTGAGCAAAACTCCCCACCATTATCGGACATTAGGGTGGTGGGTGCTCGATGGAATTTGTTCTTGACCATGCTTACGTATTGCTTGAACAATTCCACTGTTTCACTCTTCTCTTTGAGAAGGTATCCCACACAAAACCTTGAATAATCATCCAAAAATATCAAAATATACTTATTTCCTCCTAAGGAAGGTATATTCATAGGTCCAGCTAAATCAGTGTACACAATGTCCAGAACTTTTGTGCTTCTCTTTTCTGCACAACGTGGGAAAGAAGGTTTGACTCCTTTTTCACTTACACAAGTTATACACTTTGGTGTGGGTGTGTTACTTTTGTTTACCTGTAGACCTCTCACAAGATCTCCATTCTGCAGTTCCTGGATGACTCTGATATCCCGGTGACCCAGTCTTCGATGCCAGAGCTCCAGATCTGCTTCATGCTTCTGCTTGGATTGGGCGACTTGTGCTGATTGGTTTTCTGAAACGTTAATCTCATAAACACCATTGATTAGTTTCCCTTGAGCATAAACCTCATCATTTTTCGTTACATTGCATTCTCCATTGGCAAATGTAACCTTGAAACCTTTCTTGTCTAAAGCAGACACACTAAGCAAGTTACAATTCAATTCTGGGACATATTGAACATTAGGCACAGTTGTTTCAAGAGATTCATTGTTCACCTTGAATTTCAAACGCATTGAACCTGCACCTTGTGATTTTAGAACATTTCCATCAGCAATCTGGACTTCAGTCCATTCACTATCATTAATTTCTCTGAAATATTCTCTTTTATACGCAAAATGGCTTGTAGCTCCCGAATCTAAAATAAATTGGTCACTTTTCCTTTCATTTCTTTGCACATTTAAACTCTTTTCTTGCAGTAGAAATGTACGCTCGTGACCCCCCTTCTTTTCACCTTTTGGTTGAAAGGGGCGGGACTTATTCTTGGGCTTCTGGCAACTCCTTGCAATGTGCCCTTTTAAATTGCAGTTATGGCATATTAATTCTTTGGACACTTCCTTAGACTTGGGAAATTGCTTAGAAACATAACTTGTGTCCCTCCTTGGATTCCTTTGTGGAGAATCAAGGTAATCTCTGCATTCCTCTCTTAAGTGATTTACTAGTTCATTAAAAGTCAAATCTCTGGTGTGATCCATTATACTCTTAAATGAAGTAAATTCTTTTCCTAATGATGCCAGCATAAAAGTCACTTTGGTTGCATCATCAAAAGCTCTGGGAGTTAGGGCAATCCTTTGAACAATTTCATTAAAGTCCTTAAAATGCCCTGTAAATTGTTCTCTGGAATTCATCTTTAACTTCAGCAGTTTATCCAATAAATGTCTATAAGAGTTCTCTGATGATTGTGCATAAACCCTCTCAATATCTTTTAGAATCTGAGATGCATCACTTTCATAGTCAATCAGAGATAAATGCTCATCTTTCAAACTGCTCAAAATTATGTGTTTAGCTTCTGCATCTTGCCTTTCCCAATCTGCTTTCTTGGTTAAATCAGCAAAATCAGGTTTGGGATCTTTCACCGCTTTAAGCACTTGTTTTGCACCAAGATGCACTAAAAGGCGCTGCTTCCATTGCACAAAGTTACGATCATTCAGCAGCATAAAGCTTGATCTTGCTTCACTATCAAAACCTGAGCTTGCCATCTTAATCCTCAAAAATTTAAAAAATTTAAAAAATTTCAAAAATTCCCAAAAATGGTTAAAATTCAAAAATCAAAACTTAAAAATCTCAAAATGCAAACTAATCTTCACTGCCTCTGAGGTCTGTGAGCTCTGAGGGAGGGGAGGGGTCGCTAATCCCCCTTTCACAGCACAATGGAGAACAAAAGACCATGTGCTTACCAGGAAGTACAAACAGAAAAATTCTACTCTGCCAAAAATCACAATCCAAAGCAATCCTTTAAAAATACACAAAATACGCAGTTCTGGGCCTCAAAACCCTTTGTGGGAGATGAGAGGGAATGTGGATGAGGGAATATTGATTAATATTTCCTATCCCAGCTTGTGCTAACAAGCTCCAAACTAGCAGAGTTTCTCATCCCCAATAAAGCGCAGCAAAGCGTGGCGTTTAAGTTCCTATGAACTTCTAGAACAAGGCAGATCCTGGCACATATTTCCCCTGGTTCCCTCTTAAAAGAAAATACACGACACATAAGCTTATAAAAGTATAAAGCTTTTACTTACAGACATTCCAAGCTCATACAGGCAGTCTCAGAAGGCAGGCTAGCTTAGATTAAATGTATTTACATGTGGAGATTCCCCTTAAGGGAGAAAGGCTCCATGTGGGCCTCTCTTGGCTGGAAGCCAAGAGAGCATCTCCTGAGATGTTGCATCCTCGGAGTCCTGGTGGGAAGAGAGAGAGAGTAGCAGCTCACCTGTATCTTTGAATAGCTACAGGTAAGGCCACTCCCACTTCTGGTCACACAAAGGAAATGATCCTCCTCCAGGCACAGGAAACTAGCTGGAGGACCAAGACCCCTTGTGTACACTCTAGGAATGTTGTGATTGACTGCACCAGTGTTATACATCCCACAATTATCATCATCATCATCATCATCATCATTATCAGTTAGTCACATTTCTCCCAAAGTAACCCAAAGCGACTTGCATGAACGTAGAGGTTCTGATTTAGCAGACATGGCTGGGAGCCATCGATAATTCTCCATGAATTGCCCTATATCTAATCCTCTCTAATGGCTACAGCCATGTCTTGTGGCAACAAATTCTGTTAGGTATATGATACGTTTGCTCAAAGCCCTGCCTGGTGATACAGGAAAATGGTAGACCAAGAAAGGAGCGGGAAGAAAGGGGAACCCAGATGATCGGGTGGTTGGAGCAATTTCGCTATGTGAAATATGTGGGGGGGGGTTTTCCATTTAGGAAAAATTGGTGACTGGATAGGATTGAGGCCTACAAAAATAGTGGAAAATGTGGAGAGCCAGTGTGGTGTAGTGGTTAAGAGCGGTAGACTCATAATCTGGTGAACCAGGTTCGCTTCCCCGCTCCTCCACATGCAGCTGCTGGGCATAGCTGTCAACTTTCAGATTTGAAAATAAGGGATTTTTTCAAACTTTCGGATTTGAAAATAAGGGATGCGGCGAGGGCGGTGCAATGGCACCAAGTAGCCTCGCCACCCTGCGCTCCAGAGGCTGCGCGCGAACGGTGTGAGCGAAAGAGCGAGCGCATAGACGGCAGGCAGGCTGTCTGTCTGGTTGGGCGTGAGGGTCTGGCTGCACAAGGCATGCAAGCTCCGCCCCCAGTCGGTCTCAGACTCCTTATTGGCAGCCGAGCAACGCAGCTGAGGAGCCTCCCTGGACGGCAGGGAGGGAGAGGAGCTGCTTCCTTTGAAATCTGGGAAATTTAAGGGATATCAACAATCCGGGATAGCAGCAGGAAACGGCATTGGAATAAGGGAGTTTCCCACAAAAAAAGGGAGGGTTGACAGCTATGCTGCTGGGTGCTCTTGGGCTAGTCACACTTCTCTGAAGTCTCTCAGCCCCACTCATCTCACAGAGTGTTTGTTGTGAGGGAGGAAGGGAAAGGAGACTGTGAGCCGCTTTGAGACTCCTTAGGGTAGTGATAAAATGGGATATCAAATCCAAACTCCTCCTTTTCTTTTTTCTTTTTTTTTTTATAAAGACTTTATTAATTTCCTTCTATATTTTACATATTTTGTTACCGATATAATATACAACTTAACAGAAAGGTGTTTTTTTTTTTCCCACAAAGTAACATACGTTATTATACTTTCATTTTAAAAAAGGAATGCACATAGTATAATAGGAACACAAAAAAAACAAGGTGATGGGGGATAAACGTGAAAAGAAAAGAACTAGGAAGAAAGAAAGGGGGGGAAAAAGAAAATAGAGAGAAAGGGAAAGAGAAAGGAAAAAAAAAAAAAAAAAAGGGAAAAAGAAGAAATATTCGGGAAATTTCTACAGAACTTCCCTATCATAGAATATTTTAAAATTGTTTTTTCAAACATTATAAAAAAAGAAGGTGACTTCCACTACATAAACGACGTTTCTTAATTTTACAACTTCCAATATTTTCTGTCCTCTTAAACTGGCTTTCCTTGTCACGAAAAGAAAAGAAACTTATATAGTATTATATTCCTAGTATTATTACAAATTCATTCCATACAAAGCCAAAATCTACCATATAATCCTTGTTTGTTCATATAATCATTTAAACAGTTCCATTGTTTTTGAATTGTGTTATTTGTTCTGCCTCTTATCACTTCTGTCAGTTTCGCGAGTTCCAGACTTTCTATTACTTTGCTTTGCCATTCTCTTTTAGTAGGTATGTATGTTCCCTTCCAATGCTGGGCCACTAAATTTCTTGCCGCTGTTGTGGCGTATAAGAAGATGTTTCTTTTTTCTATTGGGATATCCTTATCCATTATACCTAATAAATACAATTCGGCTTTTTTATTATGAGTTACTCGAATTAATTTAGTAATCTCCTCATGTATCATGATCCAAAATTTTTGTATGACTGGACAGGACCACCACATATGAAAGAGGGATCCCCTCTCCTGGTTACATCTCCAGCATTTACTATCTCCGGATTTCTTAATCTTGGCCAATCTCGCCGGGTACATATACCACCTATGATGGATTTTCATATAGCTTTCTTTTATTTGGTAAGATGCCGTAAATTTAATCGTTTCCGCCCAAAATTTTTCCCATTTTTTGTTTTCTATTACATATCCAATGTCCTGCTCCCATTTTTGTATATTTTTACTTTTCACCTCCTCCCCTGTTTGATCTTCAATTAATATCTTGTACATTTTTGTGAGAGTTTTTTGGTTACTTGCTAACACTTCTTCTAATTTAGTTATTTTGTTTTGGAACCCTGTGATTTTTAAATCTTTTTCAAATGTATGTTTTAGTTGGAAATATTCGAACCAGCCTATTCCCATTGTTTTTAAAATTCCGTAATCTTTCAATTTAGGTTTCTCACTTCTTTCTTCCACCAGGGCCTCATATTTCCACCATCTCTTTCCCAGTTCATCTCTTAATATAGAATTGGCCTCTAATGGGGAGGCCCACCAAGGGGTTGTCTGAATTACTTTCTTTTTCGTCCTTTCCCATACTTCCAACAGCGCTTTTCTTACCAGATGGTTCGTAAATCTGCTATGTACTTTCACTTTATCATATAACAGGTACCCATGCCAGCCATATATCTTATCCCAGCCCTCCAACAGTATTTCTTCTTTTCTTCTTCTTCTTCTTCTTCTCCTTCTTCTTCTTCTTCTTCTTCTTCTTCTTCTTCTTCTTCTTCTTCTTCTTCCCACAAAGAAATGCAAAGATTAAAGGCTGAAATTAAACCAGACTTGCCCTATAAGCTTGGGAAAATAGATCAGTAGCTATCAGTGCAGCTGCAAGCAGAGCTCAGGCTGGATGATATGGAGAGAGGCTCTCCAACAATGGCTTAGGTCCCAGGCCACTGAGGAATTTATATGTTAATGTTCGGCCTTTAAACCAGGCCTGGTAGGTGATAACATACGGACGTGCAGTGCAGATCTCGCAGAATCGGTGTAATATGACATTACACAGAGGTGCCAGTTAAAATGTTTCCTGGAGCATTCTGCGCTAGTTTCTGGACTGTCTTCAAGGGCTACCCTACAAAGAACATATTGTTTTTTAGTCGTTTAGTCGTGTCCGACTCTTCATGACCCCATGGACCAGAGCATGCCAGGCACTCCTGTCTTCCACTGCCTGCCGCAGTTTGGTCAAACTCATGTTGGTAGCTTCGAGAACACTGTCCAACCATCTTGTCCTCTGTCATCCCCTTCTCTTTGTGCCCTCCACCTTTCCCAACATCAGAGCTGCCATAAAGCCGTCTTATTGAGATTCTCTCTGCACTATTCCTATAATAAATAGTTTAGCCTAAATCATGGTTTGTGTGTGTTGTTCTTCAAGCTGGGGAACAATCACATATGACTGCGCCACCGGACTACTCTAGTAGCCGGGGATGTGCACACACGGCTTTGCTCTGGCTTTGGGGCAGCCTCACAAACTGCCCCAGGTAGGGTAAATGCTGACAGTGGTAGCAGGGGATGGTTCGTACTGACCCACAGACTTCTGGTGTTGGTTCCAGAGACGTCGGACACTTGCAACCTTCTGAGGTTATTTCACCGGAGAGAAGCAGCCAAAAAACAGCATTCCTGGTTCGTGCTGAGACGGCCGACTGAGCACGGCCAAGGAGACTGAGAGGAGATATGATAGCCGTCTTCAAATATCTCAAGGGCTGTCACAGAGAAGAGGGAACATGCTTGTTTTCTCCTGCTCAGGAGGGTAGGACTCGAACCAATGGCTTCCAGTTACAAGAAAGGACGTTCCTACTAAACATCAGGAAGAACTTCCTGACAGTAAGAGCAGACTCCCACTGCTTGGAGGTTTTTAAACAGAGGTTGGATGGCCATCTTGTCATGGATGCTTTAGCTGAGATTCCTGCATTGCAGGGGGTTGGACTGGATGACCCCTGGGGTCCCTTCCAATTCTAAGATTCTATGATTCTACGACTTCCTCAGGAGGTGGTGGACTCTCCCTTCTTGGTGGTTTTTAAGCAGAGGTTGGGTGGCCATATGTCATGGGTGCTTTAGCTGAGATTCCTGCATTACCAGGGGTTGGACTAGATGACCCCTGGGGTCCCTTCCAACTTTACACTCCTATGATTCTGTGATTCTATTTTGATCCAGGAACTGCTGTAGCTGGTGAACCAGCCGTAGCGGGAAGTAAGCTCCCCTAACTAACAAGACCACCTGGCACAGTATTGGCTGAAAATGTTCAGCAGGTTAAATGCAGCTCAATACTATTGTAAAAACAACAACAACAACAACAACAACAACAACAACAACAACAACAACAACAATTTTTTATTTATACCCTGCCCTTCCCAGTTCAGAAACCCGGGCTCAGGGTGGCTAACAACAAATTTAAAACACTTAATTGTAATATATAAAAGCAGCATAAAATACAGTTTAAAAACATGAATATCAATAAAATTCAGAGTTACAAAGTTGTGAGCAGAATCTAGTTATTCAATCAATCAATGCTTCAGACATTCAGTCGGAGGCTAACCGCATGGAATAGGGACATGACTTGTGTGTCAAGAAAAAAGGGAAACTGTGAAATCTTTAGATTAATTAACTATGATTGGATCAATGTGGGGTTTTGTGAAAGCAAGAAAGCAAGAAAGCAAACAAGAAAGAAAGAGAGAGAGAGAGAGAGAGAGAGAGAGAGAGAGAGAGAGAGAGAGAAAGAAAGAAAGAAAGAAAGAAAGAAAGAAAGAAAGAATACTAGACAATTACATAATTGTACCCCACAAGTTAATCTCTGGGGTTGGGTGTTTGTGCATGTGTGCAGAGGTTTGTGTGTTTGTGCATGAGTAAGAAATACCCGTAAGGGGGGGGGGGTAAAATAGGACAAGCACAAAATGCAATATGGTCCCTAGTATCGCTTTGAAATGCCACTAGCTTTCCACGTAACAGCAGCAGGAGCAAGCCTGGAATCTGCTAACTTCAGCAAAGATTTTAATTGCAAAGAAATGGCACGATTCAACTACCCCTTCGTTGAAAGAATGGTTCGGGAAGATTTCAAGGCTGGCAGAAATTTCCGTGTCAGCTGAATGGATCCCCTTGAGAGAGAGAGAGAAAGCAGAAAACAATTACAGACCTCTGTGTGGTGGTGGTCGAGGCGATAGTCCCCTTTTATTAACTTTACAAAAGCTAGATATTATTTGGATATTAATGAGCACAACAGCTTTCCTCTGCTGGGAGCGGCCTGCTGATACTCCTTTTGTATACAAAAGGCATTTCAATGTTTTGCACATTTTCCTCCTCCTAATAAAATCCATTAAAAAAAGAGAGCTTCCCACAAGTCTTAAAAGTTTGCTGACAGATTCCAAAGACTGTTGGAACGAACATTCATAGTTGGTAAACTGATTCCTCGGTAGATATGTGCATTCTGTTCAGAAACAGTGCCTGCATTTTTCTTAGGTCTTTGCTCCAGAGTTATGGTGTGCTTAAGTGCAAATGTTGGCCGCGGAGGAAAGGATTCCTCTGAAGTTCAGCTTCTATATGCAAC
The DNA here is from genome assembly GCA_034641385.1 of Darevskia mixta. NCBI lineage: Eukaryota > Metazoa > Chordata > Lepidosauria > Squamata > Lacertidae > Darevskia > Darevskia mixta. The sequence continues at coordinate 2,938,174 of JAWWNH010000005.1, forward strand.
CGCAACAAGTGTCCCTCTTCCACTCCCCAGGGGAAAAAATGCTTCTAAAAAAAAAAAAATAGAATACCAGGAGTCCTGGAAAATAGCTGACCCCTTTAGCAGAATGCTTAAATATTCTAGCGCTGTGCCAAGGCAGCGCGCAGAGTGTAAATATTTTAATCCCTAATTAATCACTTTGGTTAGATTGGAAAAACAGAAGTCTAATGAAAATAATTTGAAATTTCCTTCCTGAATAATTGCATTGTTCAAGGGCTTCTGGGAAGAGTCAAATCGCCTGACCTTCCGCTCTCGGACGGCAGGATTGCTGAGAGATGCTTAATACGTGTCCTTCAAGCCCCTCGTCTCCGTCGCCGACCTGAGATTAAAGAAATACCTTTTCACGTAGTTGGGCAATGCCTGGGCAAAAGGAGAGGGCAGGTGGCTGGGAGGTGGCAGAAATAGACAAATACCCATGGTTCTCTGCAAGGAGGTATTAGGGCATAGGTCATGACAATATCTTTTATGGATTGCATTTATATCCCACCTTTCCTCCAAGGAGCTAAAGGGGGAGAACATACTTCCCCCTCTCCACCCATTTTAGCCCCCAAACAACAACCCTGTGAGGTAGGTTAGGCTGAGAGCAAGTGACTGGCCCAAGGTCACCCAGTGAGCTTCCTCTCTGAGTGAGGATTCGAACTGTGGTCTTCCAAGTCCGAGTCCAGCAATCTAAGCACTGCATCACATTTACCGGTAATCTCTTTGTTGCTATTTAAAACATTTCCTTTCCTTGTTGTTGTTTAGTCGTTCAGTCGTGTCCGACTCTTCGTGACCCCATGGACCAGAGCACGCCAGGCACTCCTGTCTTCCACTGCCTATCTATCTATCCATCTATATCTATCTATCTATCTACCTGTTGTTGTTGTTGTTGTTGTTTAGTCATGTCCGACTCTTTGTGACCCCATGGACCAGAGCACGCCAGGCACTCCTGTCTTCCACTGCCTCCTGCAGTTTGCTCAGACTCATGTTGGTAGCTTCGAGAACACTGTCCAGCCATCTCATCCTCTGCCGTCCCCTTCTCCTGGTGCCGTCCATCTTTCCCAACATCAGGGTCTTTTCCAGGGAGTCTTCTCTTCTCATGAGGTGGCCAAAGTCTTGGAGCCTCAGCTTCAGGATCTGTCCTTCCAGGGAGCACTCAGGGCTGATTTCCTTCAGAATGGATAGGTTTGATCTTCTTGCAGTCCATGGGACTCTCAAGAGTCTCCTCCAGCACCAGAATTCAAAAGCATCCATTCTTCGGCGATCAGCCTTCTTTATGGTCCAGCTCTCACTTCCGTGCATTACTACTGGGGAAACCGTAGCTTTAACTATACGGACCTTTGTCGGCAAGGTGATGTCTCTGCTTTTTAAGATGCTGTCTAGGTTTGTCATTGCTTTTCTCCCAAGAAGCAGGCGTCTTCTAATTTCGTGACTGCTGTCGCCATCAGCACCCTCTGCTGTCACCACCTTCCTTTCCTTTCTTAGCTTATTTTAGGATTGCATTTATATTTTGCCATTCCCCCGGGGAACTCAAGGTAGCATGTGCGCCAGGGGTTCCACCCCACCCACCCTGTTTCATCCTCACAACGACCCTGTGAGGAAGGTTCGTGTGAGAGGCAGCGACTCTCGTTTAATGAGAAACTGGCTTGATCAGCTCTGCTGGAACAACTCGTAGTCCTTGATAGGAGGTTTTCCCCTGGGGGAAATCGCACGTTTCGGATGCTGGGTGGCATTTCAGAGCAGGTATTCATCTATATCCTCTGCTACTTTACATTTCCATCGTTTTGATTATTTCCTGTGGGCGCCTTTGCGTCTTTCATTCTCTCCCGCCCCCCCTCCCCATTTCATCCATCTGTTCCAGAGCAGCTTTTTTTCTCTCTTTTTTTAAAGAACTCGTAAATAATTGTGAGGAAGTTGTGTGAGCAGATCCACGGCTTCAGGGATCTCAAGCTCAGAGGCCAAATCAGGGTGTTACATGTTACTTGCAGGAACGGCGTATTCAGCAGCTAGAAAAGTGGCTTTCGGGTGTTCTGGAGCCTTGGTAGCTAAAACTTTGAATTAGGACCAAGTAGGCACAAGATGTTCTGCTTTGGACTCCCTCCCAGGGATTGGCAACTGCTTTTTTTCTGGCACTTCTAGAGCCAGACCTCTTGGCTCCTTCTCCATTGCGGCTTCCAGTATTCTTGGGGACATTTCCTCCCGAAGTTTCAGACCACAAAAGATTAGTTCTCGGCTGAAGTATTTGTAACTGTGGGTTGCAACATCAAGACAAAGCCAAGTGTAGGGAAATTTTGGCCCTCACCTGTCGTTGAACTACAACTCCCATCAGCCCACACCACTGAGCCTGGGTGGTAGGGCTGATTACAGCTGTGGTTCCGCACCACAGCTGGTGCTTTGAAGGTGACCCAGAAACTACAACCAATCCAGAATGCGGCAGCTAGAGTAGTGACTGGGAGTGGCCAATTGGAGAACAGCCTTGACCAAAGGTGTCATGGGCTTTGAAGACACTCGAACTCAGGACGAAAGGGAGAAATGTGCTAAGAGGAAGGCACGCTTGGCAAACCCTCACTGTGATCAACTCCCACCCGGAAACCTATGTCCCCACTGTGGAAGGATGTGTGGATCCAGAATTGGCCTCCATAGTCACTTACGGACTCATTGTTAAAACCATGTTTATGGAAAACAATCTTACTCGGCTTCGAGTGATTACCAAAGAAGAAGAACAGGATACCGGTACAGTGGTACCTCGGGTTAAGTACTTAATTCGTTCCGGAGGTCCGTTCTTAACCTGAAGCGTACTTAACCTGAAGCACCACTTTAGCTAATGGGACCTCCTGCTGCCGCTGCGCCGCCAGAGCACGATTTCTGTTCTTAGCCGAGTTCTTAACCTGAAGCGTACTTAACCCGAGGTACCACTGTATTTCCTATCCAGTCTCCTGCTTCGGTTTCTGCCTCCGATTCTGGACTTCTCTGCCATGGATTCTCCTCGCTCACTAAACCCTGTTACATCTTCAGCTTCTGACTCCTCCTCTTCCCAGTCTTCTCCCTCTGACCACTCATCACTGTCCCACCACCAATCCCCTGGCTCTGAGGCTTCTTCCCTTGGGGGTTCCTCAACTGGTTCCACCACAGTTCAAGAAGGATACTGACAAGCTGGAACGTGTCCAGAGGAGGGCAACCAAAATGGTCAAAGGCCTGGAAACGATGCCTTATGAGGAACGGCTTAGGGAGCTGGGTATGTTTAGCCTGGAGAAGAGAAGGTTAAGGGGTGACATGATAGCCATGTTCAAATATATAAAAGGATGTCATATGGAGGAAGGAGAAAAGTTGTTTTCTGCTGCTCCAGAGAAGCGGACACGGAGCAATGGATTCAAACTACAAGAAAGAAGATTCCACCTAAACATTAGAAAGAACTTCCTGACAGTAAGAGCTGTTCGACAGTGGAATTTGCTGCCAAGGAGTGTGGTGGAGTCTCCTTCTTTGCAGGTCTTTAAGCAGAGGCTTGAGAGCCACCTGTCAGGAATGCTTTCATGGTGTTTCCTTCTTGGCAGGGGGTTGTACTGGATGGCCCTTGTGGTCTCTTCCAACTCTATGATTCTATGATTCTATGAATTTGTCCTAACCCCTTTGAAAGTCACCCAAGGTGGTGGACATCACTACTTCTTCTGGGATTGAATTCCATAGTTTAACTATGTCCTGAATCTCCTGACATGGAACTCCACTGGATATCCCTGAGTTTTAGTATTATGAGGGGTGGGATGGGGGGAATCTCTGTCGTCCTTCTTCACACCACGGAATTATTCCATACATCTCTATATTGTCCTCTTTTACTTGCCCAACATTTGGTACACGTTTTGAAGTATTGCAAAAGGAGCGGGGAAACCACATATAATTTACAAGGCGAAACATTTTGTCTCTTACCCCATTTCCTCCCTTTCCTGTGCTTTGAGGAGGTGGTAATATATTGGAAGTGTGAGTGTAACCTGGGGAGATTATTCATGTCACATGCTAGCCGACTTCTTGGCTAGGTAGCTTTCAACAAAAGGAGGATATTCAGTTACATTCATCTTGGTTCTTAATAAACTAGTAAATCTCCCATTGTTCTTTGTTGTTCAATTATAAAAGCCATGTGTACGAGACTCTAGGTACTTTAAGATAACCGCAGCTGTAAAGATAGACAAAGAGGGAGAGAGAGAGAAACCCTCTAAAAACACTTTATAGATTTGCATCGGAACAAAAAATTGCCATTGTTTATTGCATTTTGATGAATACAGTTTTGTGAATTGAAATGGCTTTTCTTAGGAAATGGCCGTAGAGATTGCTCTTTTTATTCATCCAGGTAATGAAGAAGTATGGAGGGGGTAATAAAACTCACAGGAAGCCCGGGCCGAGAGGAAGATGCAGTGAGTCATTGAAACCGATTTGAAAACTACCTTATAAAGATGGTTCTCAGGATGCATTTGTCCCCCAAATGTGTTTGTTACGGAATATATGTAGATAAAGATATATATATATATATATATATATATATATATATATATATATATATATATATAAACAAAATAAAAAATAAATAAATTCCTTCCAGTAGCACCTTAGAGACCAACTAAGTTTGTTCTTGGTATGAGCTTTCGTGTGCATGCACACTTCTTCAGATACCATGAAAGCTCATACCAAGAACAAACTTAGTTGGTCTCTAAGGTGCTACTGGAAGGAATTTTTTTTATTTTTTATTTTGTTTTGACTATGGCAGACCAACACGGCTACCTACCTGTAACTGGAAATATAAATATATATGCATTCATATCCTTAGGGCTGATAGTCCCTCTCAGCATAGAGCCATTGAAATTCAATTTGCATTATTTCTCTCTCTTCTTTTGGTGTCTTGTAATATCTATAAGGTAAAGGTAAAGGGACCCCTGACCATTAGGTCCAGTCGTGACCGACTCTGGGGTTGCGGCGCTCATCTCGCTTTATTGGCCGAGGGAGCCGGCGTACAGCTTCCAGGTCATGACTAAGCCGCTTCTGGCGAACCAGAGCAGCGCACGGAAACGCCGTTTACCTTCCCGCTGCAGCGGTACCTATTTATCTACTTGCACTTTGACGTGCTTTCAAACTGCTAGGTGGGCAGGAGCTGGGAACCGAACAATGGGAGCTCACCCCGTTGCGGGGATTCGAACTGCCAACCTTCTGGTCAGCAAGCCCTAGGCTCTGTGGTTTAACCCACAGCGCCACCCACATCCCTTGTAATATCTATATCCATACCTATATCTGAAAGAAATGGTTGAACCTTAGCTACTCATGCACATCCATTTCAATGGGTCTGATACTAGCGACCAATGCCGAGATGAAGGTCTACCAGGCTTGTCTGATGAGCATGCTGCTTTATGGTAGTGAGACATGGGTGACTTTCACCCGCCAGGAGTGATGCCTCAGTGCCTCCCACATGTGTTGCATCATGAAGATTTTGGGCACGGCAGGGCAGGACAGAGTCTCAGACAAAGATGTGCTCTCCCAAGCAAACATTCCCAGCATGTCTGTGCTGTTGTCTCAGCGACGTCTCTGCTGTCTTGGTATGTCCACAGTATAGAGGATAGCAGGATCCCTAAGGATGTGCTCTACGGGGAGATGGCTTCAGGCACCAGGCTCGGTGGCAGACCAACTGAACCTGGAAGGAGAAGGAGGAGAAGGAGGAGGAGAAGGAGGAGGAGAAGGAGAAGGAGAGAAGGAGAGAAGGAGAAGGAGAAGGAGAAGGAGAAGGAGAAGGAGAAGGAGAGAAGGAGAAGGAGAAGGAGAAGGAGAAGGAGAAGGAGGAGAAGAGGAGGAGGGGGAGGAGGAGGAGGAGGAGAGGAGGAGGAGGAGGAGGAGGAGGAGGAGGAAGAGGAGGAGGAGGAGAAGAAGAAAAGAAAAAGAATTTATTGTTTATATCCCACCCACCTGGCTGGGTTTCTGCAGCCACTCTGGGCGGCTCCCAACAGAATATTAAAAACACGATAAAACATCCAACATTAAAAACTTCCCCAAACAGGGTTGCCTTCAGATGTCTCCTAAAAGTCAGATAATTGTTTATTTCCTTGACATCTGATGGGAGGGCGTTCCACAGGGCGGGCGCCACCACCAAGAAGGCCCTCTGCCTCGTTCCCTGTAACCTCACTTTCTCGCAGGGAGGGAACCGCCAGAAGGCCCTCGGAGCTGGACCTCAGTGTCAGGGCTGAACGATGGGGGTGGAGACGCTCCTTCAGGTCTACTGGGCCATTCAGGGCTTTTAAGGTCAGCACCAACACTTTGAATTAGAATCATAGAATCATAGAATCATAGAGTTGGAAGAGACCACAAGGGCCATCCAGTCCAACCCCCTGCCAAGCAGGAACACCATCAAAGCATTGTGCTCGGAATTGTGCTCGGAAACGTACTGGGAGCCAACGTAGGTCTTTCAGGACCAGTGTTATATGGTCTCGGCGGCCACTCCCAGTCACCAGTTTACCTGCCGCATTCTGGATTAGTTGCAGTTTCCAGGTCACCGAGAAACCACGGGGGGTTACCTCCCCTCCTGATCCACTGACATTTTGAAAGGTACTGGAGGCATCTCCCGGTTTTGACCTAGCCACGTGATCTATCGCTGTTGCTCCACCTCTCCTATTCCGTTTAACAACTGAGTAATATCCTTATTGTTTTGACTTGCAACTCCTACTCTGCTCGAATGTGGGATTTCCACCACCCCCCTCCCTTCTTCCTCTTCCCCACCCCTACAGATGTTTATAATGAAAAAGGAAGAAACGTAAAGGAACAAATTGAAATAAGAGCTTGTCAGACCCAAAAGAAAGAATGCATCTATTATGAAATAAAATCTCTTTTAGCAGCTATTAGAATGCATTAGAAATAGTCACAGGACTCTGCCTTGCAGTTAAACTGCAAAAAGCCACACGTATAATGGCTGGGCCTGAGCTCACTGCAGTGACAGTCAATATTGTTCCTCCCAAGCCAGCGCTCGTTATTCTTTACGAAACTCGTGCATTTTGTGAGAGATCAAAAGATTTACATATCCTATGGAGTGCTTTAGGGAACGGCTTGCTGTGCGCTTTAAATGCACAATGTTCCACAGCCATTTAAATACAGATTTTATTTCTCTCTTAGAGAGGGGGGGAAAGAAAGACAAGACTGAGTTATGCATTTCATTTCCAACACCACACAGCAAAACATTCTCATCTGGGGAGGGGGGGGGGACGCAATTATATAATTTAATTGCGATATGTTATTAAGTCTTTTGCCTTTCTCAGAACATAGAATGAATGCACACACGCATTATCACACCCTACAAGCTGCTGAACTGCACTGCAAGCAAGTAGACTCTGGATCGTAGAAGGATAATAGAACCACAGAACTGTAGAGTTGAAAGGGACCCCTAGAAGTCATCTAGTCCAACCCACTGCATTGCAGGAATCACAGCTCAGCAATCCCTGGCACGTGACCATCCCACCACTGTTTAAAAAACCTCTGATGAGGTCTACCACCTTCTGAGGTAGTCCTTTCCCCTGCTGAACAGCTCTTAACATCAGAAAGTTCTTCCTAATGTTTAGTCAGAATCTCCTTTCTTTGCTAACAAACACTAAACAAGGATATATGGAATCATAGAATCATAGAATCCTAGAGTTGGAAGAGACCACAAGGGCCATCCAGTCCAACCCCCTGCCAAGCAGGAACACCATCAAAGCATTCTTGACAGGTGGCTGTCAAGTCTCTGCTTAAAGACCTCCAAAGAAGGAGACTCCACCACACTCCTTGGCAGCAAATTCCACTGTCGAACAGCTCTTACTGTCAGGAAGTTCTTCCTAATGTTTAGGTGGAATCTTCTTTCTTGTAGTTTGAATCCATTGCTCCGTGTCCACTTCTCTGGAGCAGCAGAAAACAACCTTTCTCCCTCCTCTATATGACATCCTTTTATATATTTGAACATGGCTATCATATCACCCCTGAACCTTCTCTTCTCCAGGCTAAACATACCCAGCTCCCTAAGCCGTTCCTCATAAGGCATCGTTTCCAGGCCTTTGACCATTTTGGTTGCCCTCTTTTGGACACGTGAATGACGTGGAAAACACGTGAATGACAAAACAAGTGAATGACAAAACAGAGACAAATTAAGCACAATTTAGCAAAATGTTTTGCCTTTGACCTTCCTTAGTAATGCAGGAATCTCTCTCTCATATATATATATATATATATATATATATATATATATATATATAATCAGCTGTATTACTGAAGAGGGTGGATCTCAGAACTTTTAACTAAACAGTGCTAAATCTAACTCCACTTTATCATTCACTATATTTTCCCTTATCAATGTAGACAACTGGAGGGGGATGAACATTTCATGCACAATCTACTGATGTGATGCGGGTGGCGCTGTGATCTAAACCACTGAGCCTCTTGGGCTTGCTGATCAGAAGGTTGGCGGTTCAAATCCCCGCAACAGGGTGAGCTCCCACTGCTCTGTCCCAGCTCCTGCCAGCCTAGTAGTTCGAAAGCATGCCAGTACGAGTAGATAAATAAATACTGCTGCGGCGAGAAGGTAAACTGCGTTTCTGTGCGCCCTGGTTTCTGTCGTGGTGTCCCGTTGCGTCAGAAGCGGTTTAGTCCTGCTGGCCACATGACCCGGAAAGCTGTCTGCGGACAAACGCTGGCTCCCTCGGCCTGAAAGCGAGATGAGCACCGCATCCCATAGTTGCCTTTGACTGTACTTAACCATCCAGGGGTCCCTTTTACCTTTTACTGGAGAATATCAGGTTTCTGGTCATCGTGGTGAGGCAGAAAAGGATGCAAACATGCCCACAAAACATTGACACATGAGAATCTAGCAACAGGGATACTCCTCTAGTTGTTTTGAACACCACGGTTCTTGACAGGTTTGATTTAATTTCATTTAGTCTATAACCATGTGGTTGTTACCAGATTATACATATAGATGGACTTTACTGAATTTCAGCTATAGCCAAAATTTAGTGAGAATTTGCAGGGTTTGGCTAGGCCAAAAATTACCATTCATGTTTGAGAGAGCTGTAGGGAAGCAAACAGAGTTTCAGTAGCATTCAAAAATTTCTTAGGGTTGGGGGTCTTCACTTCCCTAAAGTGTCACTGTGGTTTGCTTAAAGTGCAATTTCAAGGCAATTAGAAGAGTCTTGCTTGGGGAAAAAACATCTAAGGATATGACAGTGGTACTTTGGTTTATGAACTTAATCCGTTCCGGAAGTCCGTTCTTAAACCAAAGCGTTCTTAAACCAAGACGTGCTTTCCTATAGCAGCGGGGGACTCAATTTACAAATGGAACACACTCGACAGGAAGCGAAACATGTTCTTATTCCAAGGCAAAGTTCACAAACCAAAACACCTACAAAATAAAAAAAATCCTTCCAGTAGCACCTCAGAGACCAACTAAGTTTGTTCTTGGTATGAGCTTTCGTGTGCATGCACACTTTTTCAGATACTATCTACCTGTAACCAAAACACCTACTTCCAGGTTTGCAGCATTCTTAATCCAAGTTGTTCACAAACTAAGCTGTTCTTAAACATATTACCACTAAGACATTGGAATGTTTGGTGCCTGTTACCTTAGCATGAGAATTTGACCTGAAACTTCACACTGCTTTACAACTGCAGATGAGGTTGTATCTATGGTCCCGGAGGACATTGCAAATGCTACAAAATCATGCTTGCACATCCATGGAAGTAAGTAGCTGATGAAACACTTTAGCTGTTGGGAGAGTGCCGTTGAAATCAGGTCCTGCTTTCAGACTTCCTGTAAGTATTTGATTGGCCACTATGAGAACAGGGTGATGGACTAGGCCTTGGCCTGATCCAGCAGGTGCTTCTGGTGCTCATCTTCAGCTGGTGGGCCTGAGACTCTCCACTCTTGAAGGATATGATATTGGGCTGGTTGGACAAATAGTCCAACCTGATGCAAGGCAGCTCAAGGAGACAAGAAGAGTCCTGCTGGATCAGGCCGAAGTCCCATCTAGTCCAGCATCCTCTTCCTCCAACAATGGAGAGAGACCATAGACAACTCCCTAAAGACCTTCCTTCATTCCTTCTACCTCAGCCATGTTTTCTTAACATCCCAGCTGGCAACCAAGTGTGAACTAGAAGACGTTTTTCTCCTGCAAACCAAAAAAAAATTATTTTTCTTGTTTACACAGAAGGAGAAGCAGGAGGAGGAACATCCCAAATAGGAAACCAAGACACATGTTTGCTCTTGCTCACCGTCTGAAGGCAGCAAAAGGAATCCCTCTTTAATGAGGCATAACTCTGTTGTGATTAAGGCTTATTCTGTCTAAATATTGATTCTCATAACACTTTTCTGAGGAAGAACACACAGCAGAGCCCAGAAAATCAGCCACAAAGTGAAATATGATGGGGGGGGAGAGAGAGATTTTTCCTCCCTCCCCTTCGCCTGGTTCTTGTTTTGCTTTGTTTGAAGAGAAAACTCAATACATCCAACGTGGTAATCAAAGTCCCACTCGTTATTTAAAGCACCCACCCGTCCATTTAAGGAGAGCGTGGCTTTCTTCTTCTGCTCAACTTTAAAGTTCAGACAGAGACCCGCTTCCTTCCTGCCCTCCGGGGCTCAGCTGGTAGACAGAGAGGAAGCGGAACAAGGAGGTTGGTGGCAATAGGGCGAAACAGCTCTATTATCGAGGAGCCAATTGAAGGATGGCTGCTGGTTCTTTGACCTGCACCTGCAAGGTAGACATCAGGAGTGGATGCACGCAGATGCTAATCCTGGCCTCAAGAAGCCGGAAAAGGCCTCACTTATCTTTGATGGGAGCGTTACAAGGAGAGAAAGAGAGAAAGTTTAGTAAAGGAAAGCATACTTGAAAAGGGGTGTTCAAAGGGGAAGTGATCTTGATGTTTTGATGGTGCTCCACATCTGCAGGGCGACATGGTACTTTCCACCAAGAGCAGTACCTGCCATGACCCCCCCCCAAATCAGTCCCTCACACTGCCTACAGGAAGATATAGATTAGGGGTTGCCAAGGTGAGTGGTACTACCCCGGGCTAAAAGGTCCAGTCGTGTCCGACTCTGGGGTTGCGGCGCTCATCTCGCTTTATTGGCCGAGAGCCAGTGTACAGCTTCCAGGTCATGTGGCCAGCATGACAAAGCCGCTTCTGGCAAACCAGAGCAGCGCACGGAAACGCCGTTTACCTTCCCGCCAGAGCGGTTCCTATTTATCTACTTGCACTTTGACGTGTTTTCGAACTGCTAGGTTGGCAGCAGCTGGGACTGAGCAACGGGAGCTCACCCCGTCGCAGGGATTCGAACCGCCGACCTTCTGATCAGCAAGCCCTAGGCTCAGTGGTTTAACCCACAGCGCCACCTGGGTCCCCGGGGTTGGGGGCAGAATTACCTAGGGGGGAAGTAGAGAGGCAGTGGTGCTGGAGTTGTAAATATCAGATTTTGCAAAGCTGGTATTGCTGGATCGTCCATTTTGTTTCACTAATTAAACTAATTGGATTTTGAATAAATGTGCAATTAATTGTTACTGTTTTGAATTTTATTGTGCTATTATCTTCCTTAGTAGGTCGTGCAAACCACTATTCTGAATAAGGCTTTTTATAGAGTAGGGACCACTGGAGATGAGTTTATGGAACCAAAGGAGCAGTGGCCGGGAAAAGTTTGGGAACCACGGATATAGATGATTAAGAAATCCTGTTTACTTAATCCAGGTTACTTGATGTTTTATTCTGTTTTAAATCTATTGGGAGCCACCCAGAGTGGCTGGGGAAACCCAGCTGGATGGGCGGAGTACAAATTTGTTGTTGTTGTTGTTGTTGTTGTTGTTGTTGTTGTTGTTGTTGTTGTTGTTGTTATTTGAGGTGGGGGGCTCAGTATGTACTCCTGATTTGAGGATGTAGCTCTTCTGCATTCTGCAGGCTCAGAGGATGATCCCACAGTAACATCGCCAGCCATCCCTTCCATAGAGTACAAGTCAGTGCCTGCAAAATCAGACATGGACCTTTTAAATCAGCACAGCCAGCTTCTCAAGAAGACAAGGCCAATTGCGGTACAGTGGTACCTCTGGTTAAGAACTTAATTCGTTCTGGAGATCCGTTCTTAACCTGAAACTGTTCTTAACCTGAAGCACCACTTTAGCTAATGGGGCCTCCCGCTGCCACTGCGCCGCTGCTGCATGATTTCTGTTCTCATCCTGAAGCAAAGTTCTTAACCCGAGGTACTATTTCTGGGTTAGCGGAGTCTGTAACCCGAAGCGTCTGTAACCTGAAGCGTCTGTAACCCGTGGTACCACTGTATAGGCCTTTCCAACCTACAGAATCCCTCAGATGTCCCAGCTCATTGCTGAAACACCGCCTTCCAAAGCTCAGCTAGCATGGCCACAGGCAGCTGTCCAGGGTCCTGACCTGCCTGAAGAGAACTACTTCGTTCTTGCTTCCATTTCCTTTGTCTCAAGTCGCATCAGAGCAGGAGAGTGGTCATGTAGCCTACAGTGGGTTTTCTTCTTTAAAAAAATATTGTCAAGACTCTCTTTCCTAGAATTTCTTTTCACCGATAAGACCCTTTCAACCCCAGAGCCTCCCCTTGTTTGAGCTTTGGGACAGAAGCATTCAGCAAGTCTCCCTAATGCCTTTGAATTTCTTTTTTGCTGAGCAGATGCCACTCCTATCTCCCTCCAAAGGCCCACCACCCATCGGACTTTTCTTACGACAACCTCTGTGCCATTGTGGGGGGGAAACAAACAAACGCACAACTTCTCAAAGTCGAGCTCTTTTGCTTCCAGAATTTTAAGATGTGTACACTGAAGAAGCGGGCAGGTTAGCAAAGTGTTTGCAGGAGATAAAGACCGTTGTTTGCTTTTGGGGATAGGGAGGCAGGAAACGAAGGGAAAGCACCCAGCAGATTCGCAAGGGCCCTTGCCAAGAACCTTAGAGTGATGCTTTTGTTTCTGTACCAATTGCCGCTACAATGCTATAGGGTTGGTGCTCGGGACTTACCTTTGCTTTTTCACTGGGGTGTGGGGTAGGAAAACCCAGCAAAGGAGTGTGGGGTAGGAAAACCCAGCCAACATCAAGGATTATAAACACCCAACATGAGGGTTGTGGGCATGGGGCTAGCCGCAGTGTTAATGCTGAAGAATTCCCTGTGTTTGCAAGCTGGCAAGCAGAGTGGAAACCCAGATATCTGACAGGGTGCCAAATAGTCTGGCACATCTTTGCCTGGCAAAGGACCATCCTGGTAGCAGGCTCCCACTGCCGCTGGCTCCCTTACAGCTGTCTCTCTTCTTCCCGCTCTTCCCAAAGCAGCAACCATTCCAACAGGTGTTTCCATAGACGCAGGGGGGGGGGCCGCCATTCCTGTTTGCCAGTTTCTTCTTCTTCTCCTCCTTTCCCCTCAATATTATCTCTGGAATACATTTTTCCCTCCAGTGGCATTTGGGTCCGTTGCCCAGCAGCAATGCAAGGCAGGAGCAGCAACCATTATGATACACCAAGACCAAAACACCAACACGGCTTGCAAATATAAAGAACAATTTTACTTGATTAAACACACTAAAGCGTAACGTGCATATCAAAGCCTGGAGATAATAATAATAATAATAATAATAATAATAATAATAATAATAATAATAATAATAATAGATAAGATGATAAGATAAGATAAGATAAGATAAGATAAGATAAGATAAGATAAGATAAGATAAGATAAGATAAAATAAGATAAGATAAGATAATTTTTTGTCATTGCACAAGTACAAGCACAACGCTATACAAGTGCAACGAAATTGCATGCCATCCCGTTAAAAAAACAGAAAGAAACAAAAAAACAGCACAAAACACACACACACCAAAAAAAGCCACACATACACCCATCACAGCTCTCCAAGGTCATATTATCTGGTTACAGCATTTAAGGTGGTTATAGCTCTTGGGTAGAAACTGTTCTTCAATCTAATAATAATAATAATTTATTATTTGTACCCCGCCCATCTGGCTGGGTCTCCCCAGCCACTCTGGGCGGCTTCCAGCAAATATTAAAATACATTAACATGTTACAGATTAAAAACTTCCCTAAACAGGGCTGCCTTCAGGTATTTCCTAAATGTTATGTAGTTGTTGATCCCTTTGACCTCTGCTGGAGGGGCGTTCCACAGGGAGGGCGCCACTACCGAGAAGGCCCTCTGCCTGGTTCCCTGTAACCTCACCTCTCGCAGTGAGGAAACCGCCAGAAGGCCCTCGGCACTGGACCTCAGTGTCCGGGCTGAACGGTGGGGGTGGAGACGCTCCTTCAGGTATACAGGACCGAGGCCGTTTAGGGCTTTATAGACAAACAGTCAACTAATGACACAACTAACAAGTCAACTAATGTATATAATAATAACGTCATGGTAAAGGGACCCCTGATTGTTAGGTCTAGTCGTGGACAACTCTGGGGTGGCGGCGCTCATCTCTCTTTACTGGCCAAGGGAGCCGGCATACAGCTTCCGGGTCATGTGGCCAGCATGAGTAAGCCACTTCTGGCGAACCAGAGCAGCGCACGGAAACGCCGTTTACCTTCCCGATGGAGTGGTACCTATTTATCTACTTGCACTTTGACATGCTTTCGAACTGCTAGGTGGGCAGGAGCAGGGACCGAACAACGGGAGCTCACCCCGTCGCAGGGATTCGAACCGCCGACCTTCTGATCGACAAGTCCTAGGCTCTGTGGTTTAACCCACAGCGCCACCCGCATCCCTTAATAATGTCATAGCGCAGTGCAAACAAGTAAAATTGTTCTTTATATTTGCAAGCCGTGTTGGTGTTTTGGTCTTGGTGTATCATAATTGGTTTAACACCTGATACTTTCTTTGTATACCTTGAGAGCAGCAACCATGGCATCCCTCCGGCAGGGAGTGAGAGGAAGGGGCCGAGCTGACCCTTTCGCAAGTAACCTTGGTTAGCAAAGCTTGTCGCTGTACCGTGGTGTTCTCTGTCATCGTTCAAACGCTGTTGGGGGGAGGGGGAGGGAGAAAGAGAGGACATGGGCTCCTGAGGGAAACACACTTTACAAAATTTGTTCCTCTCCCTGGTCGAGAGCCGATGAAAACAACAATTCAAAAACCAACAACAACAACAATAATAATTAATAATAATACCTTTATTAAGATTGCCGGAAGAAATATCAACAACCTCAGATATGCTGATGACACAACCTTGATGGCAGAAAGTGAGGAGGAATTAAAGAACCTTTTAATGAGGGTGAAAGAGGAGAGCACAAAATATGGTCTGAAGCTCAACATCAAAAAAAACTAAGATGCAGTGAGAGATTTTACTTTATTGGGTTCCATGATCACTGCAGATGGTGACAGCAGTCACGAAATTAGAAGATGCCTGCTTCTTGGGAGAAAAGCAATGGCAAACCTAGAAGCATCTTAAAAATCAGAGACATCACCTTGCCGACAAAGGTTCATATAGTGAAAGCTATGGTGTTCCCAGTAGTGATGTATGGAAGTGAGAGCTGGACCAAAAAGAAAGCTGATCACCGAAGAATTGATGCTTTTGAATTATGGTGCTGGAGGAGACTCTGGAGAGTCCCATGGACTGCAAGAAGATCAAACCTATCCATTCTTAAAGAAATCAACCCTGAGTGCTCACTAGAAGGACAGATAATGAAGCTGAGGCTCCAAGACTTTGGCCACCTCATGAGAAGAGAAGACTCCCTGGAAAAGACCCTATTAAGAGTAATAGGCTTCATAGAATCACAGAGTTGTAGAGTTGGAAGGGACCCCAAGGGTCATCTAGTCCAACCCCCTGCAATGCAGGAGTCTCAGCTAAAGCATCCATGACAGTTGGCCATCCAACCTCTGCTTAAAAACCTCCAAGGAAGGAGAGTCCACCACCTTCTGAGAGAGACCATTCCACTGTCAAACAGTTATTTACTGTCAGAAAGTTCTTCCTGATGTTGAATCGGAATCTCCATTCTTGTAATTTGAAGCCATGGGTTCGAGTCCTACCTTCCAGAGCACTGATTATTATCACCCATATCCCACTTTCTCCCCAGACCAGGACCCAAGGTGGCTTACAGATCAATCAATGCATGCTAAAAGGGACATCTGCAGAGGCCCTTTGTGTCCTGGCATCCCCCCGATCATTCGGGTTGCCCTTTGGGGACCACGAAGAGCATAAGAAGGGCCTTGCTGGGTCAGGCAATTGGCCCATCTAGTCCAGCATCCTGTTCTCGCTGTGGCCAACCAGATGCCTGTAGTAAGAAACCCACAAGCAGGATCCGGGCACAAGAGCCCTCTCCCATCCCATGGCTTCCAGACGGAATGTTTGCAATAGCGCAATGCTGAATCCCACCCTATCAATCAATCAAATTTTATTACGGTCATAGACCAGCATTTAAAATCTGAAAAGTGCTTTACAAAGGTAAAAGAGATTAAAACGCAGAATGAATATAGCAGTCTAAAAATTTAAAAGGGGCTAAAAATATCCAAGAGGAGGGTCCAGCTTGCATTTTCCCAGCTTCTGCTCAAGGTCTTCATTCCATTCCCGAACAGAAGAGCTGCTACCCCCAGCCCAACACCAAGTTCAATACTCTGGGGAGGTCAGGGACTGAACAAGAGATCTTCTACATACAAAGCCACTGAGCAGTGTCTCCTCCAAAGTAAATGGGGGTGTGGAGCCAGAACTGTTTGACCTCCACTGTGCTTCGGAGCTTTCTGCATCAAATCACATACAGATTGACCCTATTGCCCCGGGGGCTCACTAAATCCCACCCTAAATTTGCAATGCAGCTGTTTTCGAAGCTAGGTTTGCACTGCCAGAAGGAAAGCAAGCTATATGGCTCCTCTGTTAACAAGTTGTCTGGTGTCACCCTGTGTTTTGACTTTGAGGGAGACGCCGGTGGGAGGGGAGGAGTTTTTGGATGTGTGCTCATAGCACACTCAAATAATGCATGCCCATCGCTGAGCTAGAAAGCAGGCAATTTTTTTTTTCTTATTAAGGGGGTGGGGGAGATTTCCCACAACTATCTTTGCCGCAGACTTCAAAATAAATGTGCTAATTCTTACTTTGCAACATCACAGGCACTCACTTCGTGATTAGGACCTTCCTGAGTACGTTCCAGCCGGCCCTCCATCTTCCCCACTCGCCCCCAATTCCGTTCCATTAATATGTAAAAGCTTAAGCTTGCTAAAGGGATTATTTCATATCCTATCTGATTGTAAACTGGCATTTCAATGATTACATGTATCTTTTTGTCATTTCCGCGTAAAACATCTCACTCTTGAACAGCATAATTGGCCTCTCCCTAATGTTTAATGAACGATTAAATCAGCCGCGCCGTAACATCTCGGCTTTCTGGGGTAAGCTCGCTCTCAACCTCCAGGGCCACAGGGATGGATCTGTGTGACAGGATCGTTTTGAAATCCATCTTATTCCGCTAACCATTTGGTTTGGGGGGGTATCTTCCGCTAACTCTAGCCAGCGTTCCTGATTAAGCTTAAGAAGCCCTTTAGATAGCATAAAGTTATATTCAGAACGCCTGAGCGCTCCGTTCTACAAAGTGCTTGGGAGAGGTGCTTGACGCTCATCTATCTTCAAAGGGTGCGTTATTCCTTCTTCATTGCTTCGGAGGGGCTTAAACAAGGGACCGCAAGGACTCTAGATTCTTATTTCCGCCCACCAACGCTGGGGGAACCGAACAGGGACAGGAACTGCTCATTCTTCATGTTAAGTTCCTTGTCTTGTCTATAGGATGGCTAGCACTTTCAACTCCAGAAACACACACACAGAGAGAGAGAGAGAGAGAGAGAGGCGTCTTTCCCATAAGGCTTAGTGGCTCGTTGCGCCAGGGCACCGGCCTCTCGGGGGCGCCCCAGCAAGTGGGGGAGCTGCGTGGCTTTGCCGGCAGCCTCCCCTTTCCCTGCACGCTGCCAGATGGTTGGTGGGGCGCAACGAGCCACTAAGCCCTATGGCTCCGCCGCCACCTCCTCCTCCTCTCCCTCGGCCGCGGGAATCCCCTCAGCCGCCGCCCACCGAGACGTCAGAGGAGCGGATAGAGCAACAGTGGCGGGAGCGGCTCCCAAGGGGCCTCCTCTGCGTCACTGGGGCCCGCTGCCCCACCACCACCACTGCCTCCTGCTCCTTGGGCCGCTGGGCAGCAGCGAGAGCGCCGGCAGCGGGCTGTCATTGTCAGGCGGAGGAAGAGGAGGCGACGCCCCGGATCCTCACAAGCGAGCGCGGGGTTCCAGCGGTCTGGCCAGCCGCACCTCAGCCACCACATCGGCGGAGGTGGGCCCCGAGTTCTAAATTTTGGGAAAGGGGGGGCGCCAGAGGGATTTTTGCGCCATGGCGCCAGATGTGCTTAAGATGGCCCTGCACACAAACACACCCCTCATGTTTGGACACCACCCTAACCTCCAAGCGGGTTCCAGGTGCTTACTCAGGGTTCGGTTTCCTTGAAATGAAGGTCAGAAGAGACAGTGGTATACACACACACACCTGACTGGGTCATAGCTATCAACCCTCCCTTTTTTTGGCGGGAAACTCCCTTATTCCAATGCCGTTTCCCGCTGCTATCCCGGATTGTTGATATCCCTTAAATTTCCCGGATATCAAAGGAAGCAGCTCCTCTCCCTCCCTGCCGGCCAGGGAGGCTCCTCAGCTGTGTTGCTCGGCTGCCAATAAGGAGTCTGAGACCGACTGGGGGCGGAGCTTGCATGCCTTGTGCAGCCAGACCCTCACGCCCAACCAGCCTGCCTGCCGTCTACGCGCTCGCTCTTTCGCTCACCCGTTCGCGCGCAGCCTCTGGAGTGCAGGGTGGCGAGGCTACTTGGTGCCATTGCACCGCCCTCGTGGCATCCCTTATTTTCAAATCCGAAAGTTTGGGAAAAAATCCCTTATTTTCAAATCCGAAAGTTGACAGCTATGGACTGGGTTGCCCCAACCACTCGGGGCAGCTTCCAACATAATATACAGAAACACAGCAACAGCAACACAGCAGAACATCACACATTAAAAGCATCCTCAAGCACGGCTGCCTTCAGATGTCCATGGAAGGTCATATGATTATTTATCTCTTTGACATCTGACAAGAGGACATGACTACTGAGAAGGCCCTCTGCCTGCTTCCCTATAACTTCACTTGCCAGACCAGTTCAGCAATAGAATCTTCTGTTAGGTTCGGACTCTCACTGCGTACAGGATGCCAGGAACTGGAAGGATCAGTTAGTTAATGTGCTTATTTTATTCCAAAGCCAAATGTTTCCTTTATATATATATATATATATATATAAAGAAAAGAAAGAAACCACCAAAGAGAGGAACAGCGTGCTGCCACTGTTGTAAATGGTGTGCCTTGCATTCCTCTTCAGAAAGTTTGCCGTAACTAAGCAAAGGAGCTTGACACTGGGCAGGAGCCGACCAGCAGCGACGCACTTGGCTCTCCAGCGTCATTCAAACAATTCCCATGTCAATTACGCCGTTCCATTCAAAGTACATTTAGTTAGCATCGAATTACAGGACGGCTCATAACTGAAATTCTGGTTCATTTCAAGGTTAACTTCGTCAAAAGGAGCTGTCAGCGCTTGACATCTTGTTTAGCTGTAACACTGTGGGAAGATCGCTCTTACAAACATGATCCTCGGGCGAATGTTCTCCTCTCTGCGTGTCTCTTTTCACCACATCTGAAACAGACACCTGCTCTTGGAGTTGTCAAGCAAGTATCTGCTTGTACCATCAAAGCCAGAACTCACGCTTGTGTGGTCAAAACAGATAGCCCAGGAGGTTCAAAGAAATTCAAACACAGGCTGGGGAAGGGATGGGTCGTTGAGTGTTTGCGCAGGGCAATTCAGGTTACAGGGGAAAGTATCTTCCAAGGTCTTGAGGCAGGGCCTAGTGCCCTCAAGATGTTCTTGGGCTCTCAACTCCCATCGGCCCCAGCCAGCATGGGAAAGAATCAGGCGTGGATGATAGGAGATCACAGAATCATAGAGTTGGAAGGGAACCCAAGAGTCACTCAGACCAACCCCCTGCAATGCAGGAATCTCCGCTAAAGCATCCATGACAGACGGCCATCCGACCTGCTTAAACACCTCCAAGGAAGGTGAGTCCACCACCTCTCGTGGGAGTCTGTTCCACTGCCAAACAGAAAGTTCTTCCTGATGTTGAGTCAGAATCTCCTTTCTTGTAACTTGAAGCCATTGGTTCGAGTCCAATACTGTGTCCAATTCTAGGCACCACAGTTCAAGAAGGATACTGACAAGCTGGAACGTGTCCAGAGGAGGGCAACCAAAATGGTCAAAGGCTTGGAAACGATGCCTTATGAGGAACGGCTTAGGGAGCTGGGTATGTTTAGCCTGGAGAAGAGAAGTTTCAGGGGTGATATGATAGCCATGCTCAAATATATAAAAGGATGTCATATAGAGGAGGGAGAAAGGTTGTTTTCTGCTGCTCCAGAGAAGCGGACACGGAGCAATGGATTCAAACTACAAGAAAGAAGATTCCACCTAAACATTAGGAAGAACTTCCTGACAGTAAGAGCTGTTTGACAGTGGAATTTGCTGCCAAGGAGGGTGGTGGAGTCTCCTTCTTTGGAGGTCTTTAAGCAGAGGCTTGACAGCCATCTGTCAAGAATGCTTTGATGGTGTTCCTGCTTGGCAGGGGGTTGGACTGGATGGCCCTTGTGGTCTCTTCCAACTCTAGGATTCTATGATTCTATGAGTCCTACCCTCCAGAGCAGGGGAAAATGAGTTTGTTTGCTCTTCCATATGACAGCCCTTGAGATATTTGAAGATGGCTATCATATCTCCACTCAATCTCCTCTTCTCTAGGCTAAACACACCCAGCTCCCTCAACCATTCCTCATCAGGCTTGGTTTCCAGACCCCAGATAATCTTGGTCGCCCTCCTCTGCACACCTTCCAGCTTGGCAACATCCTTCTTAAATTGTCATTCCCAGAACTGAAAACAGTATTCCAGGTGTGGTCTGCAAGGAGTGTCTGGATCTGGACCCTATACTTCTGTTGATGCAGCCTAGAATAACATTGGCTTATTTTTGCTGCTGCACCACACTGTTGACTCATGTTAAACTTAAAATTGTTGAATAGTTTTTTTAATGTTAGGGTTTGTTATTGTTTCACAGGGTGTGTACCACTTTAAAAGCAGGGTGCATATCCTGACCTAGTTTTTACACTCATATTGCTTCACAATCAACATGGAAGGAGGAATTCTGGATTTTATTCTGAGATGGGTTTAAAAGAATTAATGTGGAGTTTGAAAAGCGACATAGGAGACATGAAAAAAGGTGGCTTGATGAAACAGTTTGTGAAGGCATTAAATACTGAAGCTAAATGTTTTCAACATATAGTTGCAGCTTTTCCCGCTTTGTCTTTCGAGAAGATCAAAGCAGGTGTGTTCGATGGACCTCAAATTCGTGGCCTTGTTGGAATTTGTCAGGAAGATGAATGGCAAAGAGAAGAAAACGTGGCAGTCTTTCGTGGCAGTTATCAAAAACTTCCTTGGCAACAAAAAAGCAGACAACTATGAGGTTGTGGTTGAAAAAATGTTGTTGGCTTTCCACAATCTTGGGTGCAATATGAGTGTGAAGCTCCATTTCCTGAATAGTCACCTAGATCAATTCCCCGAAAACTTTGGGGCAGTCAGCGATGAACAGGGAGAATGCTTCCATCAAGACCTAAAGACAATGGAAGAGTTTTATAAAGGCAATGGGACAAAACTATGATGTCAGACTACTGTTGGACCATCAAACGAGAATCCCCTGTGCAAGTCCACAAACGCAAGAGCTACAAGCGCAAATTCTTACCTGAATAACAACAGCTTGCAGATACTGTGTATCCCAAGGGAATACCGGTACTTTTTTTTTTGCATACCTCCAACTGTACATAGATGTACATGTCATTTTCAATGCTATACATGTCAGTTGCAATCCTATATAAGTCACTTACATTTATACTCATATTGTTCTACTTTGGCTATGTGTTTAATGAAATATTGAATTCTTGCATTGTGAAAAACGAAGATTATGGTGAAAAGTGGAAAAAATAGAGCTTACAGAACAAAAACCGACTTCAGATATGAAATCAGCACGTTGAAATTAGGTTAGAACAACTGCAGGTGTCAATGCAACCAAAATTTTGTTCCCCAGTGTTATGTATATATCTAACTTTTGAATTATTCTACCGCGATTGGTGAAGAAGATTTAGAGACTTTGATTGCAATTTCTGATCATTTGTATTAGTCTATAAATAGTGTTTAGTGCCATTGTTGGCCATCGTGTTGTGTTATTTTGTTCATGCATTGGGAGAAGGAAACTAGGCAAGACAGCCAGCCCAGGACAAGATGGAAGCATTGCCATCAATGGGGTAGAAGCACCAGGAAGCTAGAAATAGCTGGAGGGAGCACTCAGGGGGAACAACTGGGAGTGGGGCAGCTGCCAGCTGCTCCCATCTTCCTAATGGTAGGACCGGCCCTCAGCTCTCGTGACAGTGCAGCAGTTAAACCATTTCAAAAGACTGTGAAATTGAAATAAGCATAACTGAATCCGCTGAACGAACCAAATTAAATCCGAAATGTTTCGCAACAGCATCTCACTCTTTGGAAAACAAGGCTCGTCGTTTCTTCTCTGGCAACGACCAAACCGTCGCCAAGGACATAAATCCTCGCAGGTTGTGCTTGAGGGCATCCCATGAACCTTAACAAAAACCACGAAGAGGCTGTATTTACATTCTCCGCAACACGAGTGCAGCTTAGTCAACAGAGATACCTGGAAGCAGGAGACTTCTTCAAACATTGCCGGCTGGGCAGAAGCAAGCAGAGGCTGGGCAGCGGGGAGGAAGACAGAACAAAACAGAATAGACAAAAAGGTTGGTGTAAGGCTAAGGAATAAGGATAGATCTGCACCAGCTACCTGAGCTCTCTGTAACTTACCCTCTAACTTGCAGCCATCAATCCGTCTGCCTCTACCCAGAGTGGCGTTTGTTCCAATGCAGCAGTAAAGAGCAGGTTTTCCTGGGGAAAGAGGCAGGACAAAATGAAAACCTGTCAGACCCACAGAATCATAGAATGCAGAAATAAAGGGACAAATGGAAATGTGAATGAGCCCTAAGTTTCTTAGTGCGTGATGGAAACTGCCCCATATTATAATTCCTTACATTTCTGCACACAGGACACGGGTGGCACTGTGGGTTAAACCACAGAGCCTAGGGCTTGCTGATCAGAAGGTTGGTGGTTCGAATCCCGCGACAAGGTGAGCTCCCGTTGCTCGGTCCTTGCTCCTGCCAACCTAGCAGTTCAAAAGCACGTCAAAGTGCAAGTAGATAAATAGGTACCGCTCTGGCGGGAAGGTAAACGGCGTTTTCGTGCGCTGCTCTGGTTTGCCAGAAGTGGCTTAGTCATGCTGGCCACATGACCTGGAAGCTGTACGCCGGCTCCCTCAGCCAGTAAAGCGAGATGAGCGGCGCAACCCCAGAGTCGTCCGCGACTGGACCTTTACCTTTACCTTTACACTTCTGCACGCAAACCAATGGTTCCCCTTTAACTTTTTAAAAATGTGTCTTTTTTTATAAAAAAAGCACTCTGGAACATGCCAAAGGTGCATGTCATCCAACTGGGAGCTGCCATTTTAATTCCCCACAATGCCCCAGACATAGCATTGCCCCAGGCATTGTAGGAGGTTTAAGCGGCGGCTGCCCGTTGTTGCAACAACAACAACAACAATAATAATAATAATAATAATAATAATAATAATAATTTATTATTTATACCCCGCCCATCTGGGCGGCTTTCAACAGAACATTAAAATACAGTAATCTATTAAACATTAAAAGCCTCCCTAAACAGGGCTGCCTTCAGATGTCTTCTAAAGGTCTGGTAGTTGTTGTTCTCTTTGACATCTGAAGGGAGGGCGTTCCACAGGGCGGGTGCCACTACCGAGAAGGCCCTCTGCCTGGTTCCCTGTAACTTGGCTTCTCGTAGTGAGGGAACCGCCAGAAGGCCCTCGGCACTGGACCTCAGTGTCCGGGCAGAATGATGGGGGTGGAGACGCTCCTTCAGGTATACAGGACCAAGCTGACCCAGAAACTCCAGCGGGTGCGGAATGCCACGGCGAGGCTCCTTACGGGGTCCTTGCCGTGGGACCACATTCATCCAGTGCTTTACCAGCTACACTGGCTCCCGGTGGAGTACAGGATCAGGTTTAAGGTGCTGGTTTTGACCTTTAAAATGCGGCCTAGGACCCTTGTACCTACAGGACCGCCTCTCCTGGTATGCCCCGCAGAGGACCATAAGGTCCACAAATAACAACATTTTGGAGGTCCCGAGTCACAAGGTTATTAGACTGGTCTCAACTAGGACCAGGGCCTTTTCAGTACTGGCCCCAACTTGGTGGAACACTCTGTCACAAGAGACCAGGGCCCTGCGGGATTTGACATTTTTCCGCAGGGCCTGCAAGACAGAGCTGTCCCGCCTGGCCTTCGGGTTGGACTCAGTCTGATGTTTTTTCCTCCCCTTATGGTTTCGATTTTGGGCGATAAATGAAGCTGCATTTAAATTTTAAAGTGTGTTTTAACCTGGATCTGAGTGTGTGTGTGTGTTTGACTGAAAAAAGAGGTGGCACCTCCGCAGGACACGTTATCCAAGGTTCCCCCCCCCAAAAAAAAAAAACAGCACGCAGTTGGTGCTAACTCTGAGCATAGCTGGAGCGGCAGAAGACTTTGCTGGCCTGGGTTCAGCAGTTGTCAAAAAGAACTGGACTCTTACAAACGTTTGCAGATGGATGAGCATAAAGCACAGCTGGTCTTTCTGCTCACATTGATGCAATTAACCAGCCTGCCAAGCAGTGATTTTTCTGGACTTGAGCATTCCCAAAATGTGACAAACAGGAACAGAATGTTGTTACCCACGGCAGACGACGCTACACAAAGGCCGAAAAACCAAGCTGATGCAGGGGCCAGGAAGCATCCCCTTCCCACAGGACAGCGCATGCCGCCTCCTGAACGCTATTCAGGTGTGTGTTCATGCTGGAACAAACGGGGCGGGGGGGGGGGACTGAGCCCCAAGTGACACCATTCAGCTCCTCCTAAACGAGCGTCATGAATTCATCTGTTTGTCTTATTTCAGGAAATCTATGCACCTCTGGACTGCAAAAGCAAAGAAACCTCGAAGCGGTTTACAAAAAAGATAAAACAAGAATTTAAGCAGGGCTGCCATATGTCCAGATTATCCTGGTGGTTTGCCCTGGTTTTTTTTGGCATTTTTGCCCAAACTTCGGGGTTTGTCTAAAAAAAAAAAAAAGCTGAACAACTTTTGGGGTTGTTCTGGTTTGCTTTTTGAAATATGGCAACCCTAATTTAAGACTTTCGAAAAGTTGAAACAACAATAAGCCAAACACAGATTAAATCTTGTATCAACTTTCCAAACATCTTGGTAGGCTTGCAATAATAATATTAATAATAATAATAATAATAATAATAATAATAATAATAAAGTTTTTAACAGGCACCTGCCTGATATCAATAGGCAGGGAGTTCCAAAGTGTAGGTGCTGCCACCTAAAATAACCATTTCTTACAGATGTGTAATGGGTGTTATGCAGCATCTGTAACAGTGATCGTTCTGCAGATTGAAGAGGTCGAGTGGACGCATATGTAAACTGGTCCCAAGTTGTTAAGAGCTTTATATACTATAAACAACAACTTGGACCTGGCTAACAAGTTGATACGTTTTCATTACTCACATTTGTATTGGGCGGGGTGCACCTTTCTATAATAGCAGGGACAGCACAGCTAATTTCAGCATCCTCCACCTTATTTTCCCAGGATACCCTAAATTTATCACTCTGGGGAAATTGGGGGCAGCCCCATGTGCAGGCCACCATTTTTGTGGAAGCCACCAATTTTCTCCCAAGAATGCCCTGGAATTGCACAACATCTGAAGCATTCTTTTGAAAATAACATGGCAGCCCCCAACAAAAGCAGCTGCCGCAGATAACAGAAGGAAAAAAGACCAGTAGCATTTGCTTCTTAATCTCTACATCTTTCTATTCCGGATGTTTGATGCAAAGAGCTTCAAACTGTAACAGAGCTCAATGTTGTTTGTGTTTCCTCCTCCATCCCAATTCCTTTTGTGATGAGGGACAAGGGTGGCGCTGTGGTATAAACCACCGAGCCTAGGGCTTGCCAATCAGAAGGTCGGCGGTTCGAATCCCCGCGACGGGATAAGCTCCCGTTGCTCGGTCCCAGCTCCTGCCAACCTAGCAGTTCGAAAGCACGTCAAAGTGCAAGTAGATAAATAGGTACCGCTCCGGCAGGAAGGTAAATGGCGTTTCCGTGCGCTGCTCTGGTTTGCCAGAAGCGGCTTTGTCATGCTGGCCACATGACCCGGAAGCTGTCTGCGGACAAACGCCGGCTCCCTCGGCCAGTAAAACGAGATGAGTGCCGCAACCCTAGAGTCTTCCACGACTGGACTTAACTGTCAGGGGTACCTTTACTTTTACCTTTAAGCCTGAGAGAAGGAATGATGCCGTTACTGACATTTGGCAAGAAAGGAGTATATTTATTTATTTATTTATTTATTTATTAATAAATTACCTAATCCAGGAACCTTTATCACCTGAAAAGTGGAATGGATATTATTTTAATCCTGGTGTACGTTTCTGCTGGAGAACAGAGCTCTGTGCGCCACAGCCCCATAACTAGATGCGCTGGGGGATAATATCCCATGGCCAGCATTGAAGGTTCAGCTGCCAGTCCAGTTGGTTTCTGTAACATGGAAGGAGGCGATGCCATCTTGCCCTTCGCCTGAGGCAAGAAAATGCTTCAGAGTGGCCTTAGCGGGAAGGATAGAACCACGGCACCCCCATGTCACTGAAAAGGGGGGTGTAAAAGAAGAGGTGTACAATGTGTGGAACAGCAGCTGCAGCAGGAAAGTGAGTCTGTGTGTTTGAGTGTGTGTGTGTGTGTGTGTTTTCAAGGCCTTTTGTCAGAAAAAGGGGTGGGGGGAGGCAGAAAGAGAGAAATCCTGTACAGCAGCATTTCAATTAACAAAGTAGGATTGGTTTACCTGATAAAATGCTCCCCGTGTGAGTGTAATTGCATATTTATGCCCCACAGAGATTTTTTAATTTCTGTTCAGTTTGTTTGCCTTGAAAGTATTTGTCACTAGAAAAAGGTTCTTGATGTGTAATTTTTAAGGCAGTGTGAGCCGACTGCGCAGCATGTTTTCGTTTTAGATTTATTTCACCGCGGAAGGGTTTGGGAGACGATGCCTTTTGCAGCCCTGTAAATACAATATAATCTTTCTCAAGAAGAGAGGCAATATTTCAAAAAGCAACAGAGAGAAAGCACACTGAATGGATACTGTCGAGGACCTGTTATTATAGTTTCCAGTCTCTGCAATGTTTCCTATTTTTCTTCCTTTTTTAAAAAAAAATCCTCTGTGGCTTGGAACAACTTTTATATCCCTTCCAATATTTTATTCTTTTGTCACTTGCCAAATGGAGGCATCTCCCCCTGTATCAATTACAAAACAAAACTCAAAGTAGCATATCCCTTTGCATATTGTTAACATGAAGTTTGATTTACCCCTCATTAACTCAGCGTGTAGTGAGTTCATTCAGAAATAGCGGAAGACAATGTACGGTGTTAGAAGTGGGATGGACCGTGGCCTTCTCAGAAGAACACAAGGAGTGTGCCACCCACCGAGTCTGAAACTGGAAGCGCAGCAGAAAAGTGGGTAAGATGAAAAGTGTTAGTGGAGCTCCTGTTTGCAAGACCAGAGGCAGATAAGTGGTCTGCAGTCCCATGTACTTTTGACAATGCCTTGGGCGAAAGGGCACAGACAAATCGTGTCCTCCCTCAAAGAGGTGCAACCTGGCAACTGAGCCCTGTGTTGTGGGTAGGTCTATTCAGGACCGGTGCTGGCAATTTTGGCGCCCTAGGCGAGGGGGCGGGCCACGTGATGTCATTACGTATGACGCACGTTGCGGAGCGGTGCCCCGCCCCCTGGCCAGCCGGGCGCCCCCCGCCGCCGCGGTTTGCTTGCTCTGCCACTGGTTGGGGCGGCGGCGGGCAGCGGGGGGCAGGCTGGCCAGCGCCCCCTCCATTTTGGCGCTCTCGCCGCCGCGGTTTTCGCCCCAACCTGCTTGCTCCGCCGCTCACAGACTTTCACATATTCTGGCCGACAAACTGACCAAGACTGACTGCCTCACACTCAATTGCATCTCTCCACAACATGCCCTGATAAAGTGTTATGTACTGAGCTGAATCCTAGAACAATAGGATCCAGAATGCAGCAGTCTGATTGGTCCACAGGAGCCACCCAATCCAGCTCCAGGTGGAAGTGAATCAGCGACCTGATTGGCCTGCAAGAGCAGCCAATCAGGCTCCTGGATGAAGTGAATCCGCAACCTGATTGGCCTACAGGAGTAGCCCGGAATTAGCCAATCACGTGGGGCCCATTGTGTAAATAATGTATATATAGCAGATGTTTTGGGGAAAGATTCATTCCTTACTACTATGAGCTGAATAAAGAGCATGAAATTCACACTGGACTCCGAGTATATTTCATAAAGGCACCTGTTGCTGGGGAGAATTCTCGTTGCTAAGCAGATGCTTTGGGTGTGGCCTCACAAGGATGTGCTTCAGGGCCATGCTTCAAGGCTCCTTTCCAGTTTATTTTGGCAATAAACCAACAGTAGATTGGGGGTTGGGAGCAGCCTAAGGCCACTGCCTTGTCATCAGTGTTGAATAAGATTTGGCTGCTATTCTCATCTGCTTTTGTGGGGGGGGAGGGGGCAGCAAAATGTCTTGTCCTGGGGACCAGTTATGCACATCCATACCCTCCAACATTTCTCCAATCAAAATAGGGATGTCCTAGGGAAAAGCAGGACATTCTGGGATCAAATCAGAAACCAGGACGGCTTCTGTAAATCTGGGACTGTCCCTGGAAAATAGGGACACTTGGAGGGTCTGCACATCTGGTGACAGTTACAGCTGTTCCTATTTTATTTACAAGCCGCCTTGAGTCTGTTGGAGAATCATTCCCCGTGTCTGCAGTCATGGGATTGTTATCTACCACATGACGGTGTACGTTTTCATTCCACAGAGTGGGAAGTGATGGAGACAGGATGTTTGTGTTACTGTGTTCCGTGAAGTGGGACTATTGTCCTTTGTTCTTTCTCTTTGCTGTCTGATGCTAGAGAGAGAGGGAGCCATGTTACAGTGCTCCGTGTGTGTTTATATGTAAATAAAGTAGATTGGCCACAATGCTGAGTTGCTGAGGTCTGTTACGCATGCTGCGAAGACTCTGCGGATCCCTGAGTGTGCTGATGCTTCCTGGTATCAGTCGCTGTGATGTTCGGGCAGAAGAAAGCTTTTGAAGCTCCTGAACGATCGACCGCGAGGGAGAGAACATGCCAGCTGGGCATGTGTCTCTGCCAGGGTCCTACACGAGAGTAGGGCGCTCCTGCTAACAAAGTCTCTGTCGGGGTATTATATAGAAATAATAATTATTATCATAGGTTAGCAGCTCACAATGCCTTTTCAACAGCGATTGGGACACTTTTGCAGCGGGAGTGATGGGGAGGGGGGACTTAACACTCAAAGTAATTTGTGCCCCACAGGATCTAGAGAGTATGATGCTGCCTTTAAAAGGTTTTCAGATATATTGACATGCAGGACTGGCTAAATATCTGCTTTTCATCTGTTTTCAATACCATGGGCCCCTGTGCATTGCAGTGTCCGTCTGCAGAGTCTCCAGTTCAGTTTGGTGATAACCACTGAAATGCTAAACAGAACAAGCAAGGTTTTGTAGCCTGAAGTAATCCGTAGGTGCCACATCAACCAATCTCTCCCTTTAGACACCCACGTGGAAAAGATAACACACCATATTCAGCAAAGGACTTTGTCAATTCTCTTCTGAATTTAAAATTCACAAATATATGCATGTCTATAGAAAACTGGAGTGGGGGCATTTGGGAGGGAGGAGGGAAGGGGAAAATGGAAGCATCATAATCTCTACAGTCAGAGTTACTGATGCAAGTTTGGTTTGTTGTTTAATATTTACCCACCTTATCCACTGAGACTCAGAGCAGGGAATTGCATTTTCAAAGGCAAGGGAGAATATTGATGAATCTATACACTAGGGGTAGGGAATCTGTGCCCCCCCCCCAAGATGTTGCTGTATTCCAACTCCCATCAGTCGCAGCCAGCGCTGGCTGAAGGTCAGGGATGATGGGAGCTGGCCACACCTGGAGGGCCAGAGGTTCCCCATCCTTGCTGTACAGAAATTCCAAAATCTCAGGCAGTGTGTGGATAAAACAGGTTTCATTCTGCTCTTAAAGGATATCGCACACAAGTTAGAACTATACAGACTAGGACTGTGGGCAACAGTGGTATTCTCAGTCAGAGCCGGCCCACCCATGAGGCAAGATGCGGCAACCGCCTCAGGTAGCAGGATCCGCAGGGGCAGCGGATCCCAATGTAGATCTTTATCCTCCCCCCCCCCACTTGTTGCTAACTTAGATTTTCATTCATCCCTTCTTCCCCAGTGGGGAGGGGGTGTCTTTGTTGGAGATTCATTCCCCGTCTACAGTCTTGGGATTATTAGCTTTCACATGACGGTGTGTGTTTACATTCCACAGAGTGGGAAGTGACGGATACAGGATGTTTGTGTTACTGTGTGCCGTGAAGTGAGACTATTGTCCTTTGTTCTTTCTCTTTGCTGTCTGATGATAGAGAGAGAGGGAGACATGTTGCAGTGCTCTGTGTGTGTTTATATGTAAATAAAGTACATTAGCCAAAATGCTGAGTTGCTGAGTTCTGTTACGCAACTGCACAAACCTCTGCGGATCCCTAAGTGTGCTGATGTCTTCTTGGCATCAGTCGCTGTGATGTTTGGGCTGAGGAATGCTTAAGAAGCTCCTGAACAATCGTCCAGGAGGGAGGGAACATGCCAGTCGGGCATGTGTCTCTGCCAAGGTCCTACTCGAGAGTAGAAGATCCTGACAGTCTTTTGTGGTATGCCTCAGGTGCCAAAATGTCTTGGGCTGGTCCTCTTCTCAGTCCCCAATAGGCCAAAGACCTGCTACGCGGAACGATTATACATGAATCCTAAGCGTGCCTACTTGAAGCAAAACCTTTAGGATCCCCTCCTGAACACCACAACAAGGAGACTCTTACATGTGAGCAAGAAAGAAAACTTTCTTGCAATGTCTGGCATTCACATTGACTATCCCTGCTATTAACTTTCCTGGACTGCAAGCCCGCTTTAGACGTTTGACGAAGTCGGCTGTCATCCAAAAAGCTTACGGCTGCATTCAGACGTGAAGTTTATCATGCTTGTTTTACCGGTTATAATGCTAGTTCTTCGGTCCCAATTCCTAATGTTCCTTTTGCACTCCAGTGCCTGTTGCATTATGAAACTGCGGCTCTTCGGTTGCTATACCGACATGCCATGCTGCATTTTAAATGGTAGGAAAGGAATGTGTGTCAGGATACCAGCCCAAATTTCGTCAGGTAGCATTACGATGCAAAACACCCACAATCCTCCAAGTTAACACGGTTGCAAATGGAATTATTTTGGGGGGTGGGGGTAAACAATTAATATGGAAATGAGTGCTGAAATTCTGGATTCCACTAGATTTCCGGAAATGGTGTTATGCTGTGTGAAAGATCACATGGAACATGTTTTTAACACAGTGTTGTATATTTTTCTTGATTTTATTGTTTTATCTTTTGCAAACTGCTTTGAGGTTTTATGTGTGTGGGTTTTTTTACAATCAAGCAGAGTATAAATTTTGTGAAATAAATAAATAAAATAAAATTTGAACCTGACTTTAGTATTCCATTTCTGCAGTTGATATTTGGCACGTGACACGTAGTGGGTGAGATCCAAAGTTAGTCCTGTGCAGAGCAGACCCATTAAAATCAATGGGCTTTCGCTACTTGAGTCCATTGATGTTGATGGGTCTACTCTGAGTAGGACATCGTTGGATCTCACCCAATGATTTCATATGTGACTGCATGTGCTAGTAGACTGACAACGATATTTTATTTATTTATCGGTTGATAACCTCATGTGATTTCGTGCCTCGTGCCTGCCCAGCTCGAAATATCTGAGGTAAAAAATATATAAAATAATAATCTGAGGTAAAAAAATGCAATTATCTGAGGTAAAAAAAGACCAAAACCCAGCATCTGAATCTGAGTTTCAAAATTTCACATTGCAATTGTGAACTGAGAAACTGGGGGGGGGGGGGGGATTCAAGTGCTTGTGTGAATTTCAAAGATTTATGAATATTCATTTCGGCCCTGGCTTCCATTACAAATGACATTTCCTCATTCAGACATTGCCCCGGGTTAGCGGTACCATAAACGGCATTCCGATAAAGATAAAGAATTGTCTTTTTAAAACACATTTGCACACGCAGAGAGGGAGAAAAAAACGGCTGTTGTGGCCAGTTCTTTGTTTTCCTCACCCGTTTCCGAAATGCGACTGAGTCACAAAAGTGCTTGCGCGTTTTGCAAGCGATGCGACGAGGCTGCAAAACAATTGGTGGCTGTGGAATAAATACCTTTTTTACAGTCTATCAAGGTCAACCTTTTTGCTTGATGTACTTAACTAACCATGTAAAATATTACATCAGCAAGCCTACGGGGCACTTAGAGATAGATCCCTATTTGCATAATGTCCTCTGTTCCCTCCTCTGTGGTCCTTAAGGGTGTTTAGAATAACGGGCTTGCAAGAACATACTTAATCCAATCTCATTTTAGCTTTTTGCTCTTTTAAGATTTCAAAAATTAATAAATCCCCCAGATATTCCAAATTACCATGCGCTTTTATAAGCATAACTTTGTAACTTTAACCCATTTATGAACATACCCTCCAGGCATATGTACTAATGAATAAGAAATAACATTAGAAGTTTAAAAAGATGGGCTCTCTTTATGAAGTAATGTAGGAAAATCCTGTTAGCTGGATCAAGTACAAAAGTGTGATTTCTTAAAAATAGAAAATCCTTCGCAAAATTACTTGTAATTACAATAACCAAAGGATAAAAAGTAAGAATAGTTGGAGTATTGTCATTATTTCACACACTTTGTGGGGTATTTTTGTGCGCGGAGGATGAAACACGTCACTGGGGAAAAAACCTGAGGTAAAAGTAATCTCTCAAGCAGAGCTGGCCCACAGTATTTCAGCGCCTGAGGTAGAAAATCCAAATGGCAACTTCTCTTCCAATAATTAACATGGAGCCCACCCACTTCCCTTAATGGCATCCTGAATCTGCCACTTAAGATGGCTCTCAAGTCTACAGGATACCTCACAGCTCGCCTTTCTTGTTTAAATTTCTTACAGAATCACGGGGAATTAAAATGCCTAGGGCTTTGGGGGCACAATGTGTGCTTAGCATTTAAGGAAATGCGTGGCAAATAAAACACACATCAGGACCACTGAGGGACAGGATATTTTGAGTTCTAGGCAAAGAATGGACCCTGTGGGCCAAATCCTCGCCACATTAATTCCGCCCCCCTTAATAATATCCTAGCAAAGGGACCACCAGTGTCACAAATTGCAGACATCCTGACTCCTTTTTCATGGTTTATTGTTCTAGGTCAGGGTTTCCCAAACTGGGGTCTCCAGCTGTTTTTGGACTACAGCCCCCATCATCCCTGACCACTGGTCCTGCTAGCTAGGGATGATGGGAGTTGTAGTCCAACAACAGCTGGAGACCCAAGTTTGGGAAACCCTGCTGCAGACGAAGGGCAAGGAGCCCTTCCACAAGAGACTGTTGCTCCCAGACTGTGGAACTCCCTTCCACAAGAGACCTGCCCCCACACTTTCCTTTCACTAGCAGGCATAGATTTTATATTTAAACAGGCCTTTGACTACTAGCTATTGTGGCCAGGTCTTCTGAGGGTGAGTGCTGTTCGCGATAGGGTTGCTTGTTTGTGTTTTTTTAATATTGACATTGACTGTGTGTGTTTTAGTTGTACCAACAATTCCTCTCATGGAGCTACAACTCCCAGAGTTAAATGGGAAGAGGTATTGATTGTTAAACCACTCTGGGAATTGTAGTGCTGCAAGGAGGATGGGGGGGTCTCCTAACAACTCTCTGCACCCTGAGAAAACTATAATCCCCATGATTATTTGGGGGGAACAATGACTGTTTAAAATGGTACTGTAATGCTTTGCAGTATTCTGGGGAACCGGGTTCGCATCTCCGTTCCTCCACACGCAGCTGCTGGGTGACCTTGGGCTAGTCACACTTCTCTGAAGTCTCTCAGCCCCACTCACCTCACAGAGTGTTTGTTGTGGGGGAGGAAGGGAAAGGAGAATGTGAGCCGCTTTGAGACTCCTTCGGGTAGTGATAAAGCGGGATATCAAATCCAAACTCCTCCTCCTCCTCCTCTTCTTCTTCTTCTCCCTAACCACTTTGGGGACTCTTTGGATAGATAGATAGATAGATGGATGGGTGGATGAATGAATGGATGGATGGATGGATCCTCCTACTGTTGGGCCAAGGAGAGAGTTGATCACAAGGATTAAAAAGTCACAATTTGACCACATGGTGCTTTCAAGAGGGAACACAATCCAACAGAGAGGGTTCCATGTAGACAAGGCCTACCCTTGGAACATACATGAACCAGAGGAACCAAGACCAAAGATGGAAACCATTCGTGAGCAAGACCCACCACAGCCAACCAGGGGGAAGAGTCAGAGGTTCCAGACTAGGGATGTGTTGTGTGTGAGGTCTCCATGAGGCCAGTCTCTTTAGGGCAGACTGCGCCAACCTGGTGCCCACCCCCAGTTTTTTAGGACCATAATTCCTATAATCTCCAGCCAGTGCAGCCATGTTGGCAGGGGTTGATACGAGTTGTGATCCAAAATACCTGGTGGACAACACCAGGTTGGTTAGGTCTGTATTAGCGGAATCTCCGCGGGTGTCATAGAGATGGGGAGCTTTAAGATAAGGGGGCTTTGAGGAGGCTTAGGTGCCATGTTCTTGGGGGAAAGGGTGCCCCCTCAGAAGAAGGGTGGGGCACATTAAATCTGCATCTTTTATACACAGAGAGAGAAAGTGTTTCCTAGTGTGGCTAATCCAGAACAACGCAGAATGAATGCACCACACCCTCCTTTGGGATTTTGGAATAGGGGATTTGCTCTTGTGCTTTTCACAGATATGAAATCAGGCCGACAGAAGTCTGGGTTCTGGCTGTTGCTCTGAGCTGCTGAACTTGCAGGGAGAGCTGGGAGCCAAAAGTTTTTTGGAACAACTTGCCTCTCTGCAGATGCTGCCATTCATTTCTGTGAGAAACAAGACCACTTACATCTAATTACGGTTTCTGCTCAAATTAACAGGACAAGAATGACAGCCCCGGAGCGGGGGGTGGAGGAACAGTCTCGGGATGAACTGGGAGACCTTTGCCCAACATGGATTAGGACATTAAGTTGGCTTTGAAGGACACCAACTCTTAGACGGGGCCTACTTTTCAAAATTAACGGAACGCTTAAT
Organism: Darevskia mixta; assembly: GCA_034641385.1. Lineage (NCBI taxonomy): Eukaryota > Metazoa > Chordata > Lepidosauria > Squamata > Lacertidae > Darevskia > Darevskia mixta. The sequence continues at coordinate 2,973,705 of JAWWNH010000005.1, forward strand.
TTGTGTCAAAGTGAAGGGCTTATCCATGCAGCCCTGCAAAGCACACTCCCAAAAAAAAAATCCCCCCACCGCTTCGATGAATCCCCCCACAAATCCTTCAGAATGCCATATATGCTTCCCATGGGATAGGGTCAAAAGCTTTGCCATATCTACCTAAGGCCATTTGAATTACCATTTCGAATTTCCCTATTTTCAACAGAGAAATGTTGCAGGGTATGGGACTGGTGAGAGTAAGGGTGCATGTTCCGAATGCATTCCCTGCACATAGAAAACTAGTATGTCAGTCAAAAGGCTTCAGTCTCCCTGAAGTGCTACATTGCTATATGCAGTGAGTGATCTGTTTGCTGATTCTGCAAAAACATGATTCTTCCACCTGTAGGTGAAATAAGTCCAGTCCAGGAAAAGCATTATCTTTGAATTTTACTGAACATGGAAGCCGCCACCCCTTGGTGTTAGTCTTTGGTGACCTAACACAAGATTTTTTTCATATTTTATTCTGCAGCCTTTGCTATTTTACATCGTTTATCCTCCTGCTGCTGGTCATGGAGAGGGGCAATGAGATTAACCAGGGCACTGGGGCCACACCCTCTGGGCGGCAGCACTTTTCTGGCTTCTGAGACTACACCTGGAATTGCTCTCACAAGTCATAAGGACTTTAAAAACTGAGATTCTTAGGAAACTAGATATAGTGACCAAGACCTCCATTGTACAGCTATTCTGTGCTTCCACTGTACACATGCAACTCTGGTTCTGCTTGATTTCATGGTTAAATTAATCTTCTTTCTCCCTTCCCTTCCATATTTTTCTTCATTCCTTCCATACAAACATAAGAAAGACTATTTTCAGTCTCTGAAAGAATTAAAGAGAACCCAAGGGATAAATACATTGAGGAATGGAGTAGTTTTCTGTTTTACCTAAAAGAACGGTGTAATGCCAACATGGCACATGTATTAGATTAATCCGCGTTAAATTTTAGAAAGAAATGATGAATAAGTACAAATATGAAGATAAACGAAGGTTTAAAAATTATAACAATATGGATGTCAGTGTCACTTACCTTTTCTTTTTTCTTGTCGAGATATATTTGGATTAATGGAGAGAGTTAAAAGGGAAGTCAATTAGAACTATAATGATTTATATTGAGAATATATACATATATATTTATATATATGATTATTATTATTATTTGTTTTTGTAATGAATGGAATTACTAGAAAAGTAACCTTGTTTATGTAAAAAAAATTAGTTTGTTTGTATGTTGGTATGTATTTTATTTGTTGTTTGTTGTATGTATTTTGTATGTATTTTGTGTGTGGTTGGTGGTAGTGTATGTGATAAAAATCCAATAAAAAGAAATTTAAAAAAAGAAAGAAAGAAAGAAAGAAAGAAAGAAAGAAAGAAAGAAAGAAAGAAAGAAAGAAAGACTGTTTTCAGAAGTGGCCAAGCAGTTGCGTTCAGATATACTACCTCTGAACATGAAGGTTCCATAAAGCTATCATACCTGGTAACCACCAATCTTATCATGAACCTGTCTAGGGGGAAGTGTCCTAATTCAATTCAATGCAACATGAGATTGCAGGCAGGTTCAACCCCTGGCATCTCCAGGCAGGGCTGGGTGGGAATGTCCCCTGCCTGAAACTCTGGCAAGCTGCTGCCAGCCAGTGCAGGCAAAACTAGGTTAGATGGACCAACGGTCTGACTCAGAATAAGGCAGCTTCCTATGTTCCTAATCCTTATAAACACACACACAAAACAAAACAGCTAAGCTAGTGGCCATCAGCACAGCCTGCTCCTCTTGTAAGCTTGTTACCAAGCTGCAAGCTTTCAAGAGAATCTGGAAGATGCCATGTTTTCCTCTGCTGGGAAAACCTTGAACACTCAATCTGTGAAATGAAGACAGCTACCAGCCTTGTGTCCAGCCTTGGACACCATCCTGTTCCCCCTCTCTCTAGCCAGCCATTAAGGTTACTGAAACTCGGTTCCAAGGATAAATTCCTGGCGCCACTCTGGCTCGTGTCGACAGGATGAGTTTATCTGGAGGGAATTTGCCATGGAATGTGCTGCAAAACAGATTTCTCATTTGAAGTCCAGTCCAAGTGCAGCAGCAATGGCAAGGAGAAGCTACCCAAATTTTGGACATCCGCCCTTCGCTTGTTACCTTTTCAACTCGTAATAAGATGATGTTTTCATTCTGCTGCTGCTCAACAATTTTTGCGTGTAGAGGTCACCAAGCCACCCCCACCAATAAATTCACACAAGAGACATAATTTTTGTTTGGGTTTTTGGCATAGTTTTGGCCACAACTTTATTGAAATACAAAACACGTGAGTGGTTGCGTAGGCATTGGTTCACGCTGTCCGACGGGACGGAGCTGACCACTTGTCAGCGGGGGGAAACCAGTCTGGGGAGAGTTGACTGGAGGCTGGGATGCAGAGACCTCCCCCTTCCCAAGAGGTCCCAGGGGCTCATGCGCGGCCCTGCAACCCTACCGGGTTCGGACAAGCATATTGAGCCGCTGGATTCCTTTAACGGAATTCCCACGCACCATGATCACTTTTGGGGGGCTACCACCCACCCATTAACCAACACAACCAATGCCTAAACGCCAACCTTACAAGTTGTGACTAGTTGCTACGTAGTAGGCGAAAACCAAATGGCACAGCCAATCAGCCAAATGGAAAAATTCCTACTAGGCCCCTGCCTCAAAAGCAGACGACCCCATGACAGGCAACAGCAAGGTCAACACACAAGCCTATACCAGGGAGGGGGGGGCGGGTGATCCGAAGCTCGCAGCAAAGAGGGAGGTCGCACGATGTGCTGACCCATTTAAAGGACGCTGGGCTGTCCATCAAAATTGGATACATGTGCTTTTGCCCAGCAACGGTACTGGTCAATGCTAGCTGTGGCCAGCTAGCCAAACCCACAGCTGCAAAAAGGGGGGTGGCTTTTCTGCCCCCACCGCAACACGAGCTCTCTCTGCATTGGAGAACTCGCTTTACTGTTAGTTTTTGCGGAGTAACAATAAAAGACCGGTTTCTGTTCACAATGAGTTTGCAAAATGATAATCATCATCTAACTTCAATGTAGCAGTAAGTGGGGTATGCAAGGTTCACTTTATACGGGAAATCCCCCTTGGAAATTCACAATGAATTCCCAGCTAGTCTGACTTTATTCAGTAATAAATTACTGGACAGAGTCCAAAGAGTATGCGAGAGAGCATTTCCATTAGGACACACGCTATATAGAAAAATGTGGGATGTAATCCACTGGGAGCAGTCAAGTACAACATTCCTTGTTTTCCTAGAGTGGACATGCAAGGGAATGTTTGGTCCAACCAGTCGAAACTTCCTGTTCCTCCTGGCCTGGAACTTCCTTCCTTTGCATGTGATAGAAGGTGGGTGTGACCTTAACCTGTCCAGGTAGCAAAAGGACAAGTCACGCAGCACACCTCTCTCTTTTTTCCATCTTCCTTTCGTCGTGTGAACTGCAGGACTGCAAGCCTGCAGCCACTGGGATTATTCCCAGTGTATATGTTTGAAACTTTAAGCCTTAAGCCTGCCTTCGGGGACCACATTGTGCCATAGCTGTCAACTTTCGGATTTGAAAATAAGGGATGCCGTGAGGGCGGTGCAATGGCACCAAGTAGCCTCGCCACCCTGTGCTCCAGAGGCTGCGCACAAACGGGAGAGCGAAAGAGCGAGCGCATAGACGGCAGGCAGGCTGTCTGTCTGGTTGGGCGTGAGGGTCTGGCTGCACAAGGCATGCAAGCTCCGCCCCCAGTCGGTCTCAGACTCCTTATTGGCAGCCGAGCAACGCAGCTGAGGAGCCTCCCTGGCCGGCAGGGAGGGAGAGGAGCTGCTTCCTTTGAAATCCGGGAAATTTAAGGGATATCAATAATCCAGGATAGCAGCGGGGAAACGGCATTGGAATAAGGGAGTTTCCCGCAATTATCTAATTATAAAATTGTACGTTGTATGGTAGATTTCCTCCAGTTGCATAAGCATATATATCTGATTGAATATTCTTTACGGTTTGTGTCATTTCAATATATTATTCTATTGTACCGTGTTGTCTGTTTTGTATTTATCCGACTCGGTAATGGCTGCAGACGTTTCCTACAGGCATCTGGTCCACCACTGTGAGAGCAGGATGCTGGACCAGGTGGGTGATTGGCCTGATCCAGCAGGACTCTTCTTATCGCCACTGTTTCAAGTCTAGTACAAAAGAAACCCATTTTATCCGTTCCTGTCCAGCCTCTGACTCTGGCACCTTGAACTCCCTACATGAGCTGTCCAAGGTGCTATTTGTTGCCTGGCCTGGCCTTATGCTACCACTTTGCCTTGCCTTGCCTTGCCTTGCCTTGCCTTGCCTTGCCTTGCCTTGCCTTGCCGGACCCTGATGTGCTATGCCAAAATCTCGACTTTGCCCTGCTCTCCACCTGACTACAAAAAAATAGAAGGTTTGATTAAAAAGAAAATACAGGGTATTTAACTGCTATATTACAAATGAGGAAAAACTAAAGTTTTGTGTTTTAACTGGTCAGCTCCAATATGTATTTTATTTATTCATTTATTTTTTACTGCTCACCTATATAAAATATCAATGTGGTATAAAACAAACATGTACAGATACAGTAAAAGATAAAACCAACACAATATTCAGGCAGTGGTCCAGGTATGGAGAAGTAGCTCTGTGTGTCATTAATGTGTTGACACCATGCTCCAGACCCCCAAATGGCCATTCCCACTGACTTCGTATAGACGCTAAACAGCATTTGGAGACAAAGTGGTGCCCTTTGGAACTCCATAGCACAAGGGCCAAAGAGCATCCAGGGTGAAATTCTTTTGTAGGGGACAGTTAGGGCCAGAGGCACCAGCTTGTGAGGGCAGTGTGTGTGTGTGTGTGTGTGTGTGTGTGTGTGTGTGTGTGTGTGTGTGACTTCAGGGAGTCCTAACCCTCCCACGGTGGCAGCCAAGAGGCAGATAAACAAGAAGAGTTCTTACCAGTGGGAGCCAGTGTGGTATAGTGGTTAAGAGCGGTGGACTCGTAATCTGGTGAACCGGGTTTGCGTCTCTGCTCCTCCACATGCAGCTGCTGGGTGACCTTGGGCTAGTCACACTTCTCTGAAGTCTCTCAGCCCCACTCACCTCCCAGAGTGTTTGTTGTGGGGGAGGAAGGGAAAGGAGAATGTGAGCCGCTTTGAGACTCCTTTGGGTAGTGATAAAGCGGGATATCAAGTCCAAACTCTTCTTCTTCTTCTTCTTCTTCTTCTTCTTCTTCTTCTTCTTCCCGAAGTAGTTTATTCAATATTCACAGAGAGAGACAAAGGAATGTGGTCTTGCTTAGACAATGGCGTTGCTCCCAGAAAAGTCCCACCCCCTCAGTCCCTCCTATTCTACGTCATCCCTGCACCGGTTGATCAGTGCCTTCTGCCTCTGAGCTTTCTGTTCTACTACTCTCAATGCACGCCTGGTCCTCGGAGAGGAATTCTTTCCAAAGACACTGAGTCTATCAGCTGTCTCTCCCCTGGTGCTTCCTCCTGCTGCTCTCCCAATATTTCCCTCTCTGCAGCCTCCGAACTATGACCTTCTGCAAACCGCTGTTCTAAATCTACACTGTCCCCCTCTTCTCAGGAAGGTTCAGGAAGAGGGGGCAGTCCACACCATTCCTCCTCAGTCCAGTCCCTGACATCGGGTGACGTCCCGATGTCCTGACATCATGCATGCGAGCATCCCGCCTCCCTCCCTAAGCCGGGTAGAAGCTCCCCGGGCTTTGGGAAGGTGGCAGGAGAGCTCTTAGACCCATCAGAGCATCATGCCTCCCTCCCTAAACCAGGGTACTCCAACCACCCTGCCTCTCACCCAGGATGCTAACACCTAGGGCAGGCATGTCTAAAATCCGTTTCGGGGGCCTAATCCGGTTTAATCCGGCCCCTGTGGCAGTTTATTTCCCAGGGTAAAATCCTAAAATAACAACTTCAATCCTAAAAAAAAGGTCAACAACTTTGGTCGGCCCTCACGGCCCTTCACTTCATCAAATCTGGCCCTCTTTGAAAAAAGTTTGGACACCACTGACTAGGGTTTTACCAGTCTCTCACACTGTGTGCCCCAAGGGATACATTTAATCCTAGATATGGTCATCAACAACCCCCATGCGTCTCAGTCCCAATGCAGTAATGGCAATATTGAAGGTGTGAGCGGGGTGTCTTCAACCTAATCCCACCCCCAAAGGAACAATTACCTTTGGTGTCTCCTTTTCGGGGTCAAAGCATTACGGTCAGTCCACGGTCAGCCACAGCAGCCCCCCAACTGTTGCTGGACCACAACTCCCATTATTATTTACCCCTGGTTCTGCTAGCTGTGGATGATGGGAGATGTTGTCCAATAACAGCTGGGGACCCACGTTTGAGAAATAACAGCTGGGGACTCATGTTTGCTCTAGGGGCTGGCAACCAGCTGGCCAACTGCTCAGCCCCAGCTGAGATCAAGCTTGTTGCTGCGGCTTTGGCCTCGGGTGGTCTGACTGGAGTCTAGCAAGACGGCAAAATAAAGCAACAACAGCCTTGAGGCGGGGAGGGGGGAAATGACTGGCAAATCTATGGCTTATATTCCTCTGTGGTGCAGCTGCCTCTGGAATCCTGTGAACCGCTCTGGTCTCCTCACCTCAAAAAGGATATTGCAGAGTTGGAAAAGGTTTGCCCAAATTATCGAGGGGACAGAACGACTCCCCTATAAAGTTTTATTATTATTATTATTAAAATAAACTTTATTTATCAAACGCATAAAATTTACAAAGAGTTACACCAAATACAAACACAAAATCAAAACTGACAACACCAATTCGAAAAAAGAAAAAAAGAAAAAGAGAAGAGGAGATCCCAAGAAAGGGGAAGAAAAACAACAACAATACAATTAAAGAAAGAGAGAGAGAAGAAAGAAAAAGAAGAAGAAAAGAGAAAGAAAAAAAGAAAGGTAGTAATTAAAATATGACTTCTTACTGTTTGTGCATCTTTTCTTATTCTTATTAGTCGTATTTTGCTATTTCTAATATATATACATATATACATTTTAACACTCTAACTTATAGTTTCCCTTTATTACTATTCAGCTAATGAGATGTAAATATATTCATTTCTTGATCTTACTTATATATAAATTTCTATCCCCAAGTTTATTTCAGTCTAAGCAATTCAATAGTTCCGTTTTTATACCCTGGAAAAGGTTTGCCCAAATTATCGAGTTTGCAGCCTTTGGGACTTGTTAGTTCAGAGAAAAGGCAAGTGAGAGGTAACAAGATAGAAGTTTATAAAACAGCATGGTGAAAGTAGATGGAGAAAAGGTTTCCTCCCTCTCTCATAATGCAGGAACCCATGACTAAATGCTGGAAGTTTCAGGACAGATAAAAGAGAGCGCATTTTTCACGCAATAGTTAAACTACGGAACTCTCTCCCACAGCAGCTGTTGATGGCCACCACATTAAATGGCTTTAAAAGAGGATTAGACTAATTCACGGAGGTCAAGGCTGTTGATGGCTCCCAGCTCTGTTCCGCGTCCACAGTTGGAAGCAGTGATGCTTCTGAATATGAGTTGCTGGAAATCACGGGAAGAGAGAGTGCTCCTCTGCTCAGATCCAGTTTGAAGGCTTGCTGCAAGCGTCTGGTGGGCCACTGTGAGAACAGGATGCTGGACTAGGTGGGACATTGGCACTTCTTATGTGCTTATGGTCCCTTGTTGTTTAGTTGTTTAGTCGTTTAGTCGTGTCCGACTCTTGGTGACCCCATGGACCAGAGCACGCCAGGCACTCCTGTCTTCCCCTGCCTCCCGCAGTTTGGTCAGACTCATGTTGCTAGATTTGAGAACACTGTCCAACCATCTCATCCTCTGTCGTCCCCTTCTCCTTGTGCCCTCCATCTTCCCCAACATCAGGGTCTTTTCCAGCGGGTCTTCTCCTCTCATGAGGTGGCCAAAGTATTGGAGCCTCAGCTTCAGGATCTGTCCTTCCAGTGAGCACTCAGGGCTGATTTCCTTAAGAATGGAGAGGTTTGATCTTCTTGCAGTCCATGGGACTCTCCAGAGTCTCCTCCAGCACCATAATTCAAAAACATCAATTCTTCGGCGATCAGCCTTCTTTATGGTCCAGCTCTCACTTCCGTACATCACTACTGGAAAAACCATAGCTTTAACTATATGGACCTTTGTCAGCAAGGTGATTCTCTTATGGTCCCTACTCACTTGCAACCCCTACAGTGTCTTCAGCATTCAAATGTCACAGTTCTAGGTCAAGGATCGGCAAGCTGTGCCCCTCTAGATGTTGCTGGGTGATGACAGCTCCCTTCATTCCTGAGCATTGGGCATGTTGGCTGGGGTTGACAGGATTCAGAGAGCAACAGGCTCCTTGCCCTTGCTCTGCAGCGGGGCTTCCCAAGCTTGGGTCTCCAGCTGTTTTTTTGGACTACAACTCCCATCATCCCTAGCCAGCAGGACCATTGGTCAGGGATGATGGGGATTGTAGTCCAAAAAAAGCTGGAGACCCAAGTTTGGGAAACCCTGCTCTGCAGGCTATGTTGAAGTATGCAACCATATTTTTTTCTCTGCCAGTACCAAGTATCTCTTGACTATAGCCAATTATGGTGCTGGAGGAGACTCCTGAGAGTCCCATGGACTGCAAGAAGATCAAACCTATCCATTCTTAAAGAAATCAGCCCTGCATGCTCACTAGAAGGACAGATCCTGAAGCTAAGGCTCCAGTACTTTGGCCACCTCATGAGAAGAGAAGACTCCCTAGAAAAGACCCTGATGTTGGGAAAGATTGAGGGCACAAGGAGAAGGGGACGACAGAGGACGAGATGGTGGGACAGTGTTCTCGAAGCTACTAACATGAGTCTGACCAAACTGCGGGAGGCAGTGAAGGATAGGCGTGCCTGGCGTGCTCTGGTCTATGGGGTCATGAAGAGTCGGACACGACTGAATGACTGATCAACAACAACCAAGTATCTCTGTTCAACTGCTGCAACCACTGTGGCCTACAGTCTTCCCCCTCAAAGCCAAACAGGCCTTTAAAAGCTGCTGAGCGTATGAGATAAGGAGGTTTAATCTCACCTGTACTATTAAAACGATATCACTGACCCCCTTCCCTTCCTCTGGTTTGGCATCTGTGCTAGGTAAACTAATGCAAAATAATATTTTTTATTTTATTTTTTTTATTGCTTTTTCTTTCTTTGTGGGAACTCAGATCAAGCACCTGTTCCTTACGGAAGTACCATGAGCCCTGTATCGTTCATATGATTTTATACCCACTGTTTTATATGTACCGGCAACGTACAATTTCTATCTATTATATTTTATGTATTTCCTTATCAGGCACCTGTCTGGTTTTTACTATGTGCTATGGCCAGAGGGCTAATGCAATAAATATATTGATTGACCATGAGCCCAATAAACAGTTTATTTTTAATTGCCAGCAGATATAAATATGTGTGAGGTTTATGATTAGTGGTTCTCGATATAATCATCATCATCGAATCAGGGTTACTATAGCCATGCGTATTGCCTTTCTCTTCTCTCCGATTTGAATTTGTATAAATGCCTACTGTCCCCCCCCAGCCCCTCCCCAGACTGGCATCCTTCCACCCAGCAAGGGACATTTTAATTGCATGTGCATTTTGAAGGAGTTGTTAAATTGCCCCCATGCCTATTTGCTTTTGTTTTTCCTTAATGGATCCGGCGACGGATACTCTGAATGGATACTAATCTGTAAGTATCCAGAAACTATCAGAGCAATGTAGCATCAATTGCACCAGGACTCCGTCTATTTGGAGTTGAATAATGCCACGCGAGAGATGCACATAACATCAAACTTGCTGGATTAGAGAGGGGGACCTCGTGCTCTAAATCATGATTGTCAATCATTGCCCGGGATTAAGGGATATGGTTTAAAAACCTAAAAAGGGAGCACTTCCTTTTAACTTCTGCCTACTGTGCATTTTGGATTATCGTCGCCCAGAAATAGCCTTGCTCGAGTCAAGGCTGCCTCCCTTCTTCCGCGGGAAGGAAATGCATCTCTCTTGCCATCTGCCCAGCTCACTTTCAGCTGGAATCGGAGCCAGGAGGGATGCAATGGAGAGGGTTCCTACATCTCAACCCGAATGACTAAGCTGCCGTTCAACTGCACTGTTTCCCCCCACTTTCCCAGTGAACTGCGCCCGGCACATGAGTATATTTTCTAGCTGTAGCAATTCCCAAAGCAAAGTGACTCCCAGTCAGCAGTCTCAGCTGCGGGGTGATGAGACAAAAGCTGTAAAACAAAGATTTGGGGAAAATATTTCTTGGATTTCAGACCTTCCAAGTGTCCCTATTTTCCAGGGACAGTCCCGGATTGACAGAAGCCATCCTCAAAAACTCTATCCCTCCCAGCCCTTAGTATGCTCTCCTGCCTCTCTAGGGCTGCAACGCCATCATGGAATGATGCCTAATTATTTCTACAACTAGTTGAAGTTAGCCCGTTACATAACGGGCACTAGAGGAGGAGGAGGCAGGAGGAGGCAGAACAGCGGCCGCTGGGGGGTGGAGAGGGGCTCCCTCCCCCTTCTTCTTTTTCCCCGGGGGCGGCTGCAGCGGCGGCGGTAGCGGCGGCGAGGATGGGTCGGCCCTCCTTGGCTTCCGGAGCACCGGCGCTCCGTTGGATGGGCCGTCCCAGGCCGCTAGGCCTCGGAGCCGCGGGGATTGGGCTCTGCATCCGTGCGAGGCAGCGGCGCTGGCGCAACTGACAACGCGCGTGTGCCGCCGCTGCCTCTCGGACACCCCCCCTCTCCGCCCGCTCCAATCCCTGCGTCCGTGTGGGACATGGACATGCGCAGTAGCGCAATTCCGTGACACACGGACTGGACGCGGGGACACAGCAACTTTATTATATAGGATTTGGTTACGCCATTACAGCAGGCTGTGCGAGGGAATGGGACCTGACTACCTGACAAGCTTTGGAGCAAGGCTACATCTTACAGGCTTCTGAAGACATCCATCGCATGGCAAGCTGGTCTGCTCCCTCGCAATCTGGGGGTCGGAGGACTTTGTGCATCAGAGACAGTGGGGCAGTTGCTGTGGGGTGGCCAGGGCACCAGCCATCAGTGTCAAATTTAGGGTATTATTTCTACAATTTGGTTACGCCATTACATCGCAGAGCATTTATGTTGGCTCGTCTAAATGCCTTTCTGTCTACCGTGTTTTCCGGAAGACTCAGAGGCATCCCTTGCCAGGACAGACTCTGCCCTTGTGGCCAGAATGTGCCGGACTCTATGGACCACATGATCCTGGATTGTCCCCTCTCTAATATCTTCCGATTTGGCCCTTCAATGTCCTCAATGTGGCCTAGCGCCCTTTTCAATAACCAACTTACGATCCAGTTCCTGCTGAGGGATGATTCCTCTGCCCTCACTAGAGCTATGGCTCAATATCGGACTAGGGTTTTTGAAATTAAGGCCAGTATATCTAGCCTGTCCAATAGTGACTAATGAGGATCCTTTTATCTTTTTCTATTTATTGCATGCTTTCAGAAATATTATATTATATAGAAATATTATATAAATAGATGGTTTGTATGTCCCCTTTTTATGTATGCCAATAAAGGTGTAGTTGAGTTGAGTTGAGTTGAGTTGAGTTGACAGAAGCCATCCCGGTTACTCATTTGATCCCAGAATGTCCTGTTTTTTCCTTAGGTAAAGGGACCCCTGACCGTTAGGTCCAGTCGCAGACGACTCTGGGGTTGCGGCGCTCATCTCGCTTTACTAGCCAAGGGAGCCAGCATTTGTCCGCAGACAGCTTCTGGGTCATGTGGCCAGCATGACAAAGCCGCTTCTGGCGAACCAGAGCAGCACACGGAAACACCGTTTACCTTCCCGCCACAGTGGTACCTATTTATCTACTTGCACTTTGATGTGCTTTTGAACTGCTAGGTGGGCAGGAGCTGGGACTGAACAAAGAGAGCTCACCCCGTCACGGGGATTCAAACTGCCGACCATCTGATTGCAAGGCCTAGACTCTGTGGTTTAGACCACAGCGCCACCTGTGTTTTTTCCTTAGGACATCCCTATTTTCACCAGAGAAATGTTGGAGGGCATGGGATTTAATTATTTACACAAGTAAATAGGTAAACTGTTAGAGAGGAATGATAATGAATTCAACAGAGGGGGACTTGAGGAAGTCAACCGAAATATGGAATTGAGGAAAGAAGGAATACCTGGCCCACAGAATTGGGCCAGGCCCAAACAATGATAATAAATAATGTTAGTAAGGTTAAATGTACCATGATTGTGACTACCCTTGTGAGAGAAGGGGATGAATGTTGCTTCCCACAGTGAGAGGGGGGAAGTATGAAAAATTTAATTGTTATGGTATGTGCTTAAAATTGTAAAATCAATTTTAAAAAAATTGGAAAAATTAATTATTTACACAAGTAAAACACAATAACACAAGGACTGAGAGTGGTAAATGAGCCAGGAGTGCCCCTGTCTAAAATGGTTGGTGAGATGTGGTTGTTATTCCTCCAAGAGCATAGTTAGTAGGTTGATTTATGAAACAAACATGGGGAAGGATGTAGTTGAGTGGTAGAGCACCTGTTTTCATTGCAGAAGACCCCTGGTTCAGTCCCCAGTGACATCTCCAGTAAGGGCTGGTTGGACTCAGTATAAGGCAGCTCAGTATAAAGCAGCTTTCTCTGTTTCTCTGTTTCCATATTTGAATCCCCTGGATACTGCTCCCTTCTGCAGTATGGGGGTAATAACACACTGGTCTACATTACAGGTTTGTTGTAAGAATTGCCCAGAGAAACGCTTGTTGTTGTTTAGTCGTTTAGTCGTGTCCGCCTCTTCGTGACCCCAAGTTACAGGGAACCAGGCAGAGGGCCTTCTCGGTGGTGGCACCCGCCCTGTGGAACGCCCTCCCTTCAGATGTCAAAGAGAACAACAACTACCAGACCTTTAGAAGACATCTGAAGGCAGCCCTGTTTAGGGAGGCTTTTAATGTTTAATAGATTATTGTATTTTAATGTTCTGTTGAAAGCTGCTCAGAGTGGCTGGGGAAACCCAGCCAGATGGGCAGGGTATAAATAATAAATTATTATTATTATTATTATTATTATTATTATTATTATTATTATTATTATTAACCAGAGCACGCCAGGCACTCCTGTCTTCCCCTGCCTCCCGCAGTTTGGTCAGACTCATGTTGCTAGATTTGAGAACACTGTCCAACCATCTCATCCTCTGTCGTCCCCTTCTCCTTGTGCCCTCCATCTTCCCCAACATCAGGGTCTTTTCCAGGGAGTCTTCTCTTCTCATGAGGTGGCCAAAGTATTGGAGCCTTAGCTTCAGGATCTGTCCTTCCAGTGAGCACTCAGGGCTGATTTCCTTCAGAATGGATAGGTTGGATCTTCTTGCAGTCCACAGGACTCTCAAGAGTCTCCTCCAGCACCAGAATTCAAAAGCATCAATTCTTCGGCGATCAGCCTTCTTTATGGTCCAGCTCTCACTTCCATACATCACTCCTGGGAAAACCATAGCTTTAACTATACGGACCTTTGTCGGCAAGGTGGTGTCTCTGCTTTTAAAGATGCTGTCTAAAACACTACCTCCCACCCAATGAGGGGCTATGGAAGAAAGTCCATCTCTTTTAAGTCCCTGGTCCTGCTTATCTACAGTTTGGCTGGCGAGAGAGGCTCCTGTGCCTGAAAATTTCATGCACTTTTGCCAAAAGCAGGAAAAGGTATATAACCGTTTTTCGAATCCCTGTTATAGTGAATGGGCA
>JAWWNH010000005.1:2992500-3080000 GCA_034641385.1 Darevskia mixta
CAGGGCTGCCTTCAGATGTCTTCTAAAAGTCAGGTAGTTGTTTATTTCCTTGACATCTGATGGGAGGGCGTTCCACAGGGCAGGCGCCACTACCGAGAAGGCCCTCTGCCTGGTTCCCTATAACTTGGCTTCTTGCAGTGAGGGAACCGGCAGAAGGCCCTCGGAGCTGGACCTTCATGTCTGTGCTGAATGATGGGGGTGGGGATGCTCCTTCAGGTCTACTGGCATTAAAGTGGTACCTCGGGTTACAAACTTAATTCGTTCTGGAGGTCCGTTCTGAAGCTGAAACCGTTCTTATCCTGAGGCGCGCTTTCGCTAATGGGCTCCTGCTGTGTGCATGCCAGAGGTGCATGATTTCCGTTCGCTATGGTTTTCCCAGTAGTGATGTACGGAAGTGAGAGCTGAACTATAAAGAAGGCTGATCTATAAAGAAGGCAACATCTAGAGGGGCACAGCTTGCCTATCCTTGACCTAGAACTGTGACATTTGGATGCTGAAGACACTGTAGGGGTTGCAAGTGAGTAGGGACCATAAGAGACATCACCTTGCCGACAAAGGTCCATATAGTTAAAGCTATGGTTTTCCCAGTAGTGATGTATGGAAGTGAGAGCTGGACCATAAACAAGGCTGATCGCCGAAGAATTGATGCTTTTGAATTATGGTGCTGGAGGAGACTCTGGAGAGTCCCATGGACTGCAAGAAGATCAAACCTATCCATTCTGAAGGAAATCAGCCCTGAGTGCTCACTGGAAGGACAGATCCTGAAGCTGAGGCTCCAAGACTTTGGCCACCTCATGAGAAGAGAAGACTCCCTGGAAAAGACCCTGATGTTGGGAAAGATGGAGGGCACAAGGGGAAGGGGACGACAGAGAACGAGATGTTGGGACAGTGTTCTCGAAGCTACCAACATGACTCTGACCAAACTGCGGGAGGCAGTGAAGGACAGGAGTGTCTGGCGTGCTCTGGTCCATGGAGTCACCAAGAGTCCCACACGACCAAACGACTAAACAACAACAAAGGGACCCCTGACTGTTAGGTCCAGTTGCAGACGACTCTGGGGTTGTGGCGCTCATCTCGCTTTACTGGCCGAGGGAGCCGGCGTACAGCTTCCAGGTCATGTGGCCAGCATGACCAAGCCGCTTCTGGTAAACCAGAGCAGTGCACGGAAACGCCGTTTACCTTCCCGCTGGAGCGGTGCCTATTTATCTACTTGCACTTTGACGTGCTTTCGAACTGCTAGGTTGGCAGGAGCAGGGACCAAGCAATGGGACCTCACCCCGTCGCGGGGATTCGAACCGCTGGCCTTCTGATCAGCAAGCCCTAGGCTCAGTGGTTTAGACCACAGCGCCACCCGCATCCCTTCAACCAGAGGTACCACTGTAGTTAAAAGAGTGCTTAGAGAACTGTTGTTTCAACCCAAACGGGAGATGAGCACCATCTCCTTCTTTCCTCCCTCCTTGTAGGAAAACTTACACTCGTTAAATGTTTTTGAAAAGTTTGTCTTCTTCGTACATTCTGCCCCCCCCCCGCCCATTTGCTTTGTTTCTGCCCCCTCCCCTCGCTGGCCCCCCTCGGCAGAACACAGCAATATAAATACTGCTAACGCTGTGGAAATGAATTATTGACAATTTTAATACATGTTGCACAGTACATATTAATATAGAAAAATACATGTTATCAGCACTGTACTGTTGACTGTCTACTAATCCATTCCACCTGCTCAAATATTAGTGCAAATAATTATATATTTGTAATGCATCATTGCTGTCTAGTTGGAATCCATGCCGGCGGAATAAACGTCTCTTTGGAGACGCTGTTTGCCATCATGGGGACAATGCGCCATATTCACACTCAAATTGACTTTGGATAGATAAGTAAGGAGATGGAGCAACCTTCAAAAAATCCACTTGTCTGAGACTTAGCTAGTTATTTTAATGAATTGTTTACAGTCAAATGAATGTTACCACCACAGACAGAAAAGGGGGGAAAATGTCACCTTTCATATGGACGGCCAAATGTGATGGTTTCTCTCAAAATACTCAACAGGGGCCTTGCGAATGATGACCAGGGTTCAAAAGTCAGCAATACTGCGCAGACAATGTTAGGTTAGCACATTTAGAATGGATTAAAGTGCTCACTGGAAGGACAGATCCTGAAGCTGAGGCTCCAAGACTTTGGCCACCTCATGAGAAGAGAAGACTCCCTGGAAAAGACCCTGATGTTGGGAAAGATGGAGGGCACAAGGAGAAGGGGACGACAGAGGACGAGATGGTTGGACAGTGTTCTCGAAGCTACCAACATGAGTCTGACCAAACTGCGGGAGGCAGTGGAAGACAGGAGGGCCTGGCATGCTCTGGTCAATGGGGTCATGAAGAGGCGGACACGACTAAACGACTAAACAACAACAAAGTACTCTGCCTTCCTTTACTTTTTTTTTTAACAGACTTTTTGCAGTTTGGAAAGTGAGAGGGAAATCCCCTGAGAAGTGCAGGGTGAATGAATGACTTAAGGCAGGGGTTGGCAACCTAAGGCCCATGGGACACAAGCGACCCACGGGGGTAGTTTAACCGGCCCATGAGTTGCCCCCGAACCGAGCCGCCCACTCGGCGAGTCCCCGTGCGCTGCGCTAAACCGGCGCAGCGCGGCGCAGGGACCCGCTTCCGCGGCGCCGGAAATCGCGTCTGCACAGACACAGATGCCAGAAATCGCAGGTGCGCACACACGTGATCTGGCCCACGGAGGGATCTCCACTGGAGTGAACCGGCCCAGGTGAGGTAAACCTCGCCAACCCCTGACTTAAGGGAATAAGAATAAGAATAAGAATAATTACAACAACAGCTTACAACAAAATATTAAAAATACAAAGAAAACCAAACATTAAAAACTTCCCTAAACAAGGCTGCCTTCAGATGTCTTCTAAAAATCAGATAGTTGTTTATTTCCTTGACATCTGATGGGAGGGCGTTCCACAGGGTGGGCACCACCACCAAGAAGGCCCTCTGCCTGGTTCCCTGTAACTTCACTTCTCGCAGTGAGGGAACCGCCAGAAGGCCCTCGGAGCTGGACCTCAGTGTCCGGGCAGAACGATGGGGGTGGAGATGCTCCTTCAGGTATCCTGGGCCAAGGCCGTTTACTGTTTAGTATTATATTCTAATGGATTGTTGAATATTGCTTTATTGTTAACATTATTGTGACTTTTTCTGTACTGGATCAGATTGTTATTTAGGTGTGTGATCTTTGCTGTCTATTTCGTTGTTTCTTCAGCTTGTATGCCACCTTGGTATAGTAATATAGGAAGGCAGAATACAGATTAAAAGTGAAAGGAAATTTTTAAACGTTTAATGTTTTATTATGTTTTTATATAGGTAAAGGTAAAGGGACCCCTGACCATTAGGTCCAGTCGTGTCCGACTCTGGGGTTGCGGGACTCATCTCGCATTATTGGCCGAGGGAGCCGGCGTACAGCTTCCAGGTCATGTGGCCAGCATGACAAAGCCGCTTCTGGCGAACCAGAGCAGCACATGGAAACGCCGTTTACCTTCCCACCAGAGCGGAACCTATTTATCTACTTGCACTTTGATGTGATTTCAAACTGCTAGGTGGGCAGGAGCTGGGACCGAGCAACGGGAGCTCACCCCGTCGCAGGGATTCAAACCGCCGACCTTCTGATCAGCAAGCCCTAGGCTCTGTGGTTTAACCCACAGCGCCACCCACGTCCCTAATAATGGAATAGGTAAAGGGACCCCTGACCATTAGGTCCAGTCGTGTCCGACTCTGGGGTTGCGGCGCTCATCTCGCTTTACTGGCCGAGGGAACCAGCGTACAGCTTCCGGGTCATGTGGCCAACATGACTAAGCCGCTTCTGGTGAACCAGAGCAGCGCACGGAAACGCCGTTTACCTTCCTGCCGGAGTGGTACCTATTTATCTACTTGCACTTTGACGTGCTTTCGAACTGCTAGGTGGGCAGGAGCAGGGACCGAACAATGGGAGCTCTCCCCGTCGCGGGGATTCGAACCGCCGAGCTTCCGATCGGCAAGCCCTAGGCCCTGTGGTTTAGACCAGAGCGCCACCCGCGTCCCTAATAATGGAATAGGACGTCCCTATTTTCATTGGAGATATGTTGGAGGGTATGCTCTTTTTATATTCTTACGTTATGGGATGAGGCGGCTTCTTATGTTTGGTTGAAGCTTGAGCAATGCTGAAACTCGCTAAGCAATTTGTGTGCTCCCCCCCCCCTTTCCACATTCTGAGCTTCACCCCAGGACTGTGGAAATTTGTATGTTTGTGTTTTCAGGGCTTCAAAAGAGCTACCCAAGTGTTTCCACTGCTCTTAAAATGTTACGGCTGCCTTCACCGCTTATGACTCCCCATCAGCTTGTTTCTAAGCATTTAAATATCTTTCTTTTCTGCAATCCTCCTCCAGGTTCCCTTTTCACAATATGTATGCTTCTCTCTCTCTTCCCCCCCCCCTCCCAAGTTGCACGGATGGAGTTGTAACTACTCTGCCTTCCCCCCTTTCATTATCGTCACCCCTTCGGCTGGAAAGCAAAACGGAATACAAAACACCAAGTTGTGTTAAAAAATTATAGGACTTGTAAATTGGGTGGGGAGGGGGGAAACACATCTGTTATTTTCTGCCCTATTGGCAATTTCCTATTTTAACCAATTGGAGGGCATATAATTACACCACCCGCCCCCCTCTCAAGACCCGCTTGATTGCCGCTCATTAAATGCCAACGTTAGAAGAGGGAGCCGTGGAAAGCCAGCACTTTTAACTCATTACCTGAAAATAAAAAAGGCATTTTTGAAATTTAGTTGTGGATAGTACTTAAAATTATATTGAGGTGCGACTGGAAAATATTTTCCCAAATTGCACGCCGTAATAGCTATAATACTTTGAAATGCACAGCGAGTTTAAATTCCCCCCCTCCCCAGTGCAAATTTTGTTCTTCAAATTACTTTTGTGTTTTGCTTGAGTGGGGAGGGGTGGGGCATGTTCCACCAGCGAGCTCTCTGGGCCCCACTGATGAGAAAATATAGACTGTACATGAAAACGCATAAGCGCATAAGAAGGGCTTGCTGGATAAGTCCAGTCAAAGGCGACTATGGGGTTGCGGAGCTCATCTCGCTTTCAGGCCAAGGGAGCCGGTGTTTGTCCACAGACAGCTTTCCGGGTCATGTGGCCAGCAGGACTAAACCGCTTCTGGCGCAATGGGACACAGTGATGGAAACCAGAGCCCACGGAAACGCCGTTTACCTTCCCGCTGCAGCAGTACCTATTTATCTACTTGCACTGGCGTGCTTTCGAACTGCTAGGTTGGCAGGAGCTGGGACAGAGCAACGGGAGCTCACCCCATCGCAGGGATGAGTCACGCACAGAAGCGGCACTCTATTTATGACTTTTCGGGGTGCAAACAGCACCTCGGAACGGATCACGTCTGTAAGTAGAGGTACCACTGTAATAGTAATAGTAATAATTGCTCCATCTAACCCAGTGCTGGATGCGCTGATTCATAGTGGTTCTCCAAAATTTAAATGGGAAGTCTCTTTAGCCCTACCAAAGCTGCCGGATTTGCAAGCTAGAGTTTGAACCTGGGCATTCTGCACACAACGAGCACTTTCCTTCATTGCGCAGGGGCAGAGCATCGGCTTTGCATACAGAAAGCCCCAGGCTCGATCCTCAGCATCTGCAGGCAGGACCAGGAAAGACTCCCAGTCTGAAACCCTGATGAGCTGCTGCCAGCCAGAGTAGGCAATTGAGCTCAATAGCTCCTTGGTCCGATTTGGTGTAAGGTAGCCTTTCCTCATGTGATGCTGTCAGGTCCTCCTCGGTTGTTCAATAAGAGAGCCACGCTGTCTGTCTTTTAGTTCTTTTAATCAGTGCTCAATTATATACAGTGAAGCGCTGAATCTTATCATGTTTGTTCACTCACTAGCAGAATCCGGAAGTGCCTCCCTCCGGTTTTGGCGCCAACACAACATTCTTGGCAGCCGAAATCGTCTCTTCCTCCTACGCAATCTCTGCGCCGGACCTGACGACTCCCCCTCCGTCTGAGCCTGCTGGGTGGTGCCAGGCCTCTCACTATATCTCTTGAGCCCTGGCACTCCTTCCCTCCCAGCCACTAACTGTTTCTCCCCCGAGGAACTGCTGGTTTCACTCGGAGATGAGTCAGTAGTCAGAACAGGTGGCTGCTCCCTATAAACACTCAGAGCTGGACTGTCAGGGGGAGGCAGATCCCTGACAGATGCCCTCTAGACATTGCCGGACTACAGTTCCCATCAGTCCAAGCTAGTGCAGCTGTGTTGGCTCCAGCGGAGGGCAGCTGAAGCCCAAGATACCTGGAGGGGGTCAGCTTGGAGTAAACTGGTTTAAAAAGGAGGCAGCGCAAACGGGAAATGACCCCACGCCGTCTTTGCAGGACCTGAGGTGATGCACCTCCAAGTTTCAGCACCGGGTACCGAACTGAGACTGCAATAGCAGTCCAAAATGGTACCGCAGCAAACGGCTTCGAAGAGTAATAATAATAATAATAATAATAATAATAATAATAATAATAATAATAATAATTTATTTATACCCCGCCCATCTGGCTGGGTTTCCCCAGCCACTCTGGGCGGCTTTCAACAGAACATTAAAATACAACAATCTATTAAACATTAAAAGCCTCCCTAAACAGGGCTGCCTTCAGATGTCTTCTAAAGGTCTGGTAGTTGTTGTTCTCTTTGACCTCTGCTGGGAGGGCGTTCCACAGGGCGGGTGCCACTACCGAGAAGGCCCTCTGCCTGGTTCCCTGTAACTTGGCTTCTCGTAGTGAGGGAACCGCCAGAAGGCCCTCGGCACTGGACCTCAGTGTCCGGGCAGAACGATGGGGGTGGAGACACTCCTTCAGGTATACTGGACCGAAGCCATTTAGGGCTTTAAAGGTCAGCACCAGTAGCCTGGTGGCAGCAAGTTCTGGCTTCTCTGTCTTGATCCTGGAAATGGTTGACGTTTCACAGGCAGGAATGATTGCAGATGGAGACAATTGAACAAAAAGATGTGAATAGAACAGAGCCCCAGAATGGAGAACGCTGGTGCAGCGATGGTTGTATGAGTGAGTTTAAAGGAACCATCCGCAACTTCCTCCGTTAGTACTGATGTTTGTGGCCAAGCTGAGTAAAGGGACATCTATAACAGGATTAGAACTTTATTTTAAAAGTGTGTGTGTGTGTGTGTACAACCATAAGAAGTTTTGAAGTACTCTTCTGATGCGAATTGCAGACATACGATGATGCCAAACGCTTCTTGCTTGCTATTCTGAAATCTTTCACAAATGGACTAAATCCCCCTCTCTCTTTTTGCAAAATGATTTGCAATACTGTTGAGCAAAACAGGAAGGCTGGCACTTAATATTCAGAGGTATCGGAGAGGTATGTTTGGAATCCACATCACAGCTCGCCAAAATGGCAGCTGTACAGCTATAGCGCCTTCCTTCTCCGGTGTCCACGGAACGCTTTGTGCCTCTGCCATGGCCAGCGAAGAGAGCAATGCAAGGGAACAAAGGAGGCATTTCCCCAGAATGCTTTGGGAAAGCTTGGCATGGCTCTCCCTCGCTCCTTTATCGCAGTAATACTGAGCTCATATGTATTCACGCACACCCCAAAAAACCAGGCAGTACTTACTGGGCCTGGAGACATTCAAAAAGGTTTGCAGGAAGATCCTTGCGGCTTGAAGTGTTAAGTGCAGGCCTGAGAAAAAAAGACCTTTTGTAAGATACACTAAAAAATACAGGCCAGTCATCTCCTTGGGAGCAAGCCAAGTGGGATTGTTTGGTCCCAATAGGACACATAGCTGTCAACCCTCCCCTTTTTTGCGGGAAACTCCCTTATTCCAATGCCGTTTCCTGCTGCTATCCCGGATTGTTGATATCCCTTAAATTTCCCGGATTTCAAAGGAAGCAGCTCCTCTCCCTCCCTGCCGGCCAGGGAGGCTCCTCAGCTGCATTGCTCGGCTGCCAATAAGGAGTCTGAGACCAACTGGGGGCGGAGCTTGCATGCCTTGTGCAGCCAGACCCTCACGCCCAACCAGACAGACAGCCTGCCTGCCATCTACATGTTCGCTCTTTCGCTCACCCGTTCGCGCACAGCCTCTGGAGCGCAGGGTGGCGAGGCTACTTGGTGCCATTGCACTGCCCTCGCAGCATCCCTTATTTCCAAATCCGGAAGTTTGGAAAAATCCCTTATTTCCAAATCCGAAAGTTGACGACGTGAGTCTTTGCCACGACAAACTGCCCTCATGCGCGTACGCTGTGACTCAAAATGTTTTGTGTTTTACCCAGCCTCAAAGCATGCAGGAAATCACACGTATGCCCAGCCCCAGCTGCCCCCCCCCGGTGATCTCATTTGCCCTACAGAATGGAGAAGGGATCCAGTTCTAAAGCAGAGGGAGCGAGAGGTGATCGAGAGATGCTCCTTGGCATACTAAATCTGCCTTGCTGGCAACTCTTTATGAAGATGCACATGTACCCAAAAAATTAGGAAACTTCCCTAAAGTATTTCCGACAGATATTTTCTGTTTAAAGCAGAAACAGAAAAGTTCCATACCACTTCTGAGAAAGGGAAGGAGTTCAGTTTCTACCCAAGAGCTATAACCATCTTAAATGCTGTAACCAGATAATATGACCTTGGAGAGCTGTGGTGTGTGTGGCCTTTTTGGTGTGTGTGTATTTTGTGTTTTTTTGTTTTTCTTTTACGGGATGGCATGCAAATTCGTTGCACTTGTATAGCGTTGTGCTTGTACTTGTGCAATGACAATAAATAAATAATCTATTATCTATCTATTAAAACTTTGCCTGTGAATGTATGGGTTATATTAAGCACATTGGATTTGGCTCAGTTTGTGTATACATGATTCTAGAGTTAATAAAATGAAGACTGCATGTTGTCTTGCTACATTCTGAACATGGTCTTATGAATGGGGAAAAGAGTTAACAGTTTCATGGGGCTTTTAGATCTCACTGGAACTAAGTCAAAGTGTAGTCAGATGTATTCCCTTAGGAGCATTGTGAAAATTGTGAGGAGATACCGGCACTACACAGATTTAAGTCAGTTACTGGAGGGTTCAGCAGCGCTCTCCATCTGTACACACTGCTAGCATGTGTGTGTCACGATTCTTTTAATACCCACGTAGCAAGCACAAGTCGTCTGTGCAAAGCTTTCCCCATCATGGCATCCGTAAGGAAGGGAAAAGGTTCAGCTGCTGAACTTCAGTGCATCAAGCCGCTGTCAAAGGTTCAGGAACTCTTTGTGGGATGTAATTCATGGATACAGTCAAATGCAAAATTCCTTATTTCCCTAGAGTGGGTTGTTGATCTTTTGCTGCCATGCTGCTCTCCTGCAGCCATTTTGTTATCTTAATGTAGTTTTGCTGTCTGCTGGCTCTCAGCCAGCAGCACATGAGTTCAGTCTCCATATGAGACAAACTCAGACTTTGTTATGTAATTATTAAGTAAAGCCTGCCTTTCAGGGATCAAATCGTGAACTGAAATGTGAGTAAACGTTTTGTTACTTTACTCAGAAAGACTCTTGTGTCTTTATTCTTTTGAAAGGGGTTAAAGGGGACACCAGGAAATAATCTTAAGAGATTCAAACAAATCTGCAAACTGGCTTACTGAGGGGAATTTGCTCCGCTACATCACTTACTAGTGTGAGTGAAGGAAGGATATATATCCAATATATCCTTTCCTACTGGGGGAAAAGGGGGTGGGGCAACCCCACGAGCTGTCACCTGCCCCAGGTACACTAAGCCTCATCACTATGTTTTATCAGGATCATGCTGCAGTGATGTGCACAAGCCCATCAGGAGGCAGCAAGACGTGGGCCGCTGGTGGCGACTGGGAGCAAGGAAAGGCATGGCGCGAAAGGAAATGGAAAAGAGAAAGGAAGAGCAAGGAGACTTGTTCAGCTGAACAGAGATGCCTGCCGTAGAATAAGAGCTCTGCCTCAGGAACATCATTTAACTCTGCAGGGGAGACGATTCCTGATGCTTTCCCAAATCTTATCAGAGCAGTTCCCAAGCTTCCTCATGCAAAACTTTACATCAGTGGCGGGTGTCATTTTGAGAGAGCACAAAGTGGTTTTAAGGAACGCCCATCTACAGAAAGCGTCAATTCCCTTCCCTCCACAGGGTAACCGTAAGGTGTTAGGTTGCAGCACGGGCAAAGGAATCCACTTTGGGTGTTCTGAAATACAAGGCATTCTTTCTGAACCAGTGCTGAAAATGTATTTATTTGTTTTTGTTTATTTAATTCATTCAGAAGACAGCAAGTCAGAAAGACTGGCCACGTGGCGTCCCGATGAACAGGCAATAGGAAGTGCTTTTGCAGAATCTTAATTTCTGGAGGCTGTTTTATTTTACACGGAAGAAGAAAAGAGGACAAATGGAAAGGGCCAGTTTAAGTTACACCTGGACATTTTTCTACCGAGAGCCCCCCCCCCTCTCTCTAGCCCCCTCCCCAATCCGGCCCCCACCCCACCCTCAGAAGAAGCCGCCACTGTGCTCTCTAGCAAGCCAAGTCCCAGCAAACACTTGGGTTTTGCTTCTTCTGCGCTCTCAGCTGAAGTGGCGGCCGAGGCGAGCGGATCTGTAGTCAAGGCGGAGCTGTACAAAGGAATGGAGGATGTTCTTGTCCAGAATAGCAAGCTGCTCTCCTGAGCAGACCTGCTTCAAGTTATCCGGAGCCACGACAAGGAGGTTGCAAAGGGAGTGGAGCGTGTCAAAAAGCTGCAGTACCAGTGCAATCTGTAGCAATGGGGGAGAAGCAAAGCAAGATCAATTTAAATACCCAACGGTGCTTTTTCAGATACACCACAGGCCTAGAGATTATAGTGGTACCTTGGTTTTCAAACGCCTCTGTCAGGGAGCTCCACCCCCCTTCCAGCCCAGCTCTGAGTGTTTACAGAGAACAGCTGCCGATTTTAACAACGGACTCCTCCTCTGCTTCTGGAAGCGGCAGTGGGTCAGAAGGGGAGGTATTGCCAGGGCTTGAGTTAAGCAGGGAGAGACCTGGGAGCTTCCAGAGAGGAGGTCTGGGGGCGAGACGGAGGAAAAGGAAACGATGCTTTTGCTTTCCCCGATGGCTCTGTTGGCGGGAAAATCGCAACTCCGCACTTCTGGATTCTACTAGTGATTGATTAGACATGTTTATGACTTGCTCTGAATTGTAAAGTAATGAGCTTAGATAAAGGCTTCAAAGCCAGATGACTCGAACTCTTTATTGAACGACCGGCAAAGGGGGGGCAGCCCTGACAGCCTCCGTAGTCGAACGTTTTGGAACTCGAACACCAAAATCCCGGAAGTAAATGCCTTGGTTTTTGAACGCGCCTCAGAAGTCAAACAGGAAACGCAGCTTCCATTTTGAGTTTTCTGTATTGAGGCTTCCATTTTGAGGCTTCTGCTTTCAGTTTTCGGTTTCGGAACGTTTCGGAACTCAAACGGACTTCCGGAATGGATTACATTCGAAAACCGAGGTACCACTATATTAGCAAAACATTATTTGCATAATGCGCCCCAACGCACAGACATTTTTCTCACCTGTGTTCATGAACGCAACAAACCTTGGAGGCTGACAGTTTGATTATTCCCATTTTAAAGGTAAAGGTAAAGGGACCCCTGACCATTAGGTCCAGTCGTATCCGACTCTGGGGTTGCGGCGCTCATCTCGTTTTATTGGCCGAGAGCCGGCGTACAGCTTCCGGGGTCATGTGGCCAGCATGACTAAGCTGCTTCTGGCGAACCAGAGCAGCGCACGGAAACGCCGTTAACCTTCCCGCCAGAGCGGTACCTATTTATCTACTTGCACTTTGACGTGCTTTCGAACTGCTAGGTGGGCAGGAGCAGGGACCAAGCAACGGGAGCTCACCCCGTCGCAGGGATTCGAACCGCCGACCTTCTGATCAGCAAGCCCAGGCTCTGTGGTTTAACCCACAGCGCCACCTAGGTAAATCCCGTTTTAACATTAGGCCACCCAGTCAAATACACGGACAAGGTGCTGCATCTCAAATTGAATCGGTCATGCCTATTGGCCACATACCTTGAACTCTTTGGCACACTTCCTGTATTCAGCCACATCGCAGATTGCCAACATGCCACCCATGCAGCTGTAGGAATATTGTTGCAGGTGCTCATAGATGAGTCGGTGGAAGCGAACCCCAAACTCCGTCAGAACACCGTCCACGTTCTTGCCATCCATAGAATTCCTGATCTTTTCCACTTGCTTTCTGACATAGATGCAGACTTTGGCACAGGCCTGAAAAGAAAGCAGGAAAGTTAGGAGGAGAAAAAGGAAAGGGCTCTGTCAGGCTTGACAAGCCACTTGGGGTGGAAATTGGGGTGTGTGTGTGTGTTGGGTTTCTGAATTGACAACTGGGGAAAGGTGACACCTCACATATTGTGTTCATACAACATTTTTCAACTGAATAAAGAACGAACACTTCACTCTTTCGCAAACCTCTCAGCTGCCCTCTTGGAAGAAAATTAGTTCAATTCTTTTAGATGGCATTTCTGGGATGTGGAACTCCCAGGAACTGCAACAAAATACAGGTTGCACTCTTGTGCCCACTTATCTGAGAGTAAACCCCATTTAACTCAATTCACTCATAAGGAAATATTTCTACAATTGGCTTGCAATCCCTGCTTATCACTATATTACACTTGTTTAAAGTGAAAAAAATATTGGTGATGTGGCAATTATTTGAAGTGACTAATGTACGAGAATCATACTTGAGATTTAATCATTTTTCCCCCAGTCTGTCTGACAAGTAGTTCTGCGTAACCCAGAGGTTTGCATGCAGAGAGAGATGCTGATGCAACAAAAAGGTTCACTATATCTATTTCATACCTCTTATTTTAAAAAGCATTCAGATATCCCAGTGGAAGTACCTGAAAGTAAATTCCACTGATGTTACTCAAACGCAGGTGTCCCCAAACTAAGGCCCGGGGGCTGGATGCGGCCCGAGGGGCTCATTTATCCGGCCCCTGGAGACACCCGGCGACACCCGGCAACCCCCGCCGCCTGCTTTTACCAGCGCAGCGCGGCACGGCTGCCCATCTCCAGGTCGATGTGGCACCGGAAATAGCGTTTGCGCATGCGCAAAACGTCATTTCCGGGTCCGCGAAGGGCCCTGCGCACGCGCACAAGCTATTTCCAGTGACACGGCGCGCTGGAAATGTTTGCGCATGCGCAAACACTATTTCTGGTGCTGTGCCGTGCTAGAAAAAGCGAGTGCGCCCTCCCCCGCCCTCCGGCCCACCGCGCGATCGTCGCCGGAGGAACCGGCCCGCCGCGCGGTGAGTCTGGGGACCCCTGCTCAAACGGTAATATTAAGTAAGCTGCAGTAGTGGTCTTGATGTGCACCCATCTCTCTCTCTCATGCACTCACACTTCAGATAAATAAATAGAATAACAGAATTGTAGAATTGGAAGGGACACTAAGGGTCATCTAGTCCAACCCCCTGCAATGCAGGAATATCAACTGAAGCATCCTTGACAGATGGCCATCCAACCTCTGCTTAGAAACCTCCAAGGAAGGAGAGCCCACCGCCTCCCGAGGGAGACCGTTCCACTGTCAAACAGCTCTCACCGTCAGAAAGTTCTTCCTGATGTCTAGTCAGAATCTCTCGTAACTTGAATCCATGTGCTACAATTATCCCAATACTTTGGCTGCTACCAAAGTCAGCCAAGGTTCTGCAGTTATACTGTCCTTATATTATGTTAATGCATGAGAAGGCCTTCAAATGTGGTCGCAAAAGGTCCACTGCTATTAAAATAATCTCCCTGGCAATTTAGGCATCCTTCATTTTGAGCATTTTACTCCATGCGCAACATTTGGATTTCTTCATACATTGTGGCTCTGTTGGCGGCAACCACGGAGATCTAGGAGCCTGAAGAGCACAGTGAGGAACGTATTCATTTGTACTCTATGCTTTTTTAACGTGGCACACTTCAGCTGGGGTGCTGGGAGCTACTCCGCAGGGTGGCAGGGTGGGTTTGGCTACTGGTGCGGCATAAATGCTAAATTGCAGTAGTAAATACAGCGTGGCTTAGTACATAAGAGGATACAGCCTTTTTGCAGGGGGCTGGGCTGAACTATCTGCAAGCCTCACCCTGCTCTATGCTTCCACATTCTTATGATTTCTATACAGCACAACAGGACACCAATGACTCAAAATGCTGAGCATTTAGGAACCACTATTGTTCTCGCCCAGGCTGAAATCACACAATGGAAATGCATCAGAATTCCTAGAAGAGTGAAGGAAACTTGACTATTAAGTGAGGCGCACGTGTGATAAAATGCATATGCTGAGCAGAGTCAGCAGGGAAGAACGCCAGCGGCAGTCCAATTACTTGCTGTGTCACTTGTCATTGACTAATCTATATATAGTTACTCACATTAGTGTACTGAATCAGAACATTGTTCTCATCTTCTGGTTTGAAATCGGTCTTCCTTTGTTCCGCCGCCAAGATGTGCTTCATCTGCCCAATCGTGCAATTCAGCGTCCTTCAAAGTTAAAATACCAGGTGGCTGTTTTAAAGTTAGCATTTTGAGCCCCACAAAGCCCAAGCCAACACGATCCGCTTCTCAAAGCAACCGCTAACTTCTGGTGAAGTGTGCCGTCGCAGGCCTACTCCCCTGGGCTTCCAGAAATGGCGGGCCGCTAAAGAGCAGCAGAGGCGATTTAAAACTTCACTATTAAAATTAGAGATAACACGCACATTATTTATATAACACCATCTCAATATACTGCACTTCACAAAAAGGCAGCATAGCTGTCCCTTCCTTCAAGGGGCTTGCAATCAGAACTAGACCAGGGGTCCCCAAACTAAGGCCCACGGGCCGGATAAGGCCCGAGGGACTTGTTTATCTGACTCCCGCCACCCGCTGCTGCCGCCCGCTCTTAGCGGCACGGCGCTGCGCGGCTGCCCACTTCCGAGTTGGAGGAGCACCGGAAATAGTTTGTGCGCATGCGCGTTATTTCTGGTGCACATCCAGGTCGGAGGAGGCCCATGCACATACGCACAAGCTATTTCCGGTGCTCCTCCGACCCGGAAGTGCACCAGAAATAGCGTGTGCGCACGCATATGGGTGTGCGCTCCCCCGCCCTTCGGCCTGCCGTGTGATCGGCGCTGGAGACATTGGCCAGAGGCGCGGTCAGTTTGCTAATCCCTGAACTAGACACTGGGATGGAGGGATGGCTAGAAACATGTCCACAATTCCCCCCCACCTCTAAATTTTCATTATTTGCCAGAATAATGAACTGTCCCAATCCACAAACAGCTGATGCAAAAGGGGAAGCTGAGTGATGGTTCAGAAAGGTGATGAATCCTTCACTTGCCTGTCAATGCCCATGTCCAGCTTCACCTCCATTTGTTCCGTGACGTCCTTTTTCTTCTGAAGACATTCGGAGAGCTTGGGAGAAGAGCTGTGATAAATGGAGGGAGGGGAAGTCATTAGCTACCATTCTCTGCCACACGCACACCGACTCCAAGCCCCCTCGATCCCAAGGCACTTGAATCTGCAAGGGTTTCCCAGTTCATCCACCCTGTCCTTTTCGCCTCTCGTGAAAGAGGCCTCCGAGTCACAGTTATGTGTGGAACAAGCTATGTGAGAGGGAGAACCTGGCCGTGCAGCTGTTGGGGGTGCAGTGTTGAGGCAAGTATGGAAAGGTATATGCAGAAGACTATCCAAAGAGCCCAGCTGGATCAGATAAAAGGGAGCCCACCTAGTCCAGCCCCTCTTTCTTGCAGTGACCATCCAGGTGTCCATGGGAAGCCCAGCCATAGGCCTCTCCTATTGCTGTTCCCCAGTGACTGTCATTCAGAGTTAGCCCACAGCCATCATGTCTAATAGACACTGATACCTTTTATCACTCATGTAATGCCGTTCTTGGGCATCATTATCCAACAGAAATACTGAAAATCTCAGTTTGCAAGTAAACTAACGTAATTTGGAAAAAATGCAAAAGAAGGTTTTTAAACCTCGAGGATTACATGGAAATATGTGATCTCTCAGAAGTCAGTATGGGGGCTTGCAGTAGGTCAGGGTGCAAGAAATCCCAGGGTGTCTGCCTCCATGTCCTCCTTCAGAAGTTCCAGATCCCTCTATTTCTTTTCTTCAAATCCAGTTCCAGTGCTTCCTACTTCAGCCTCTGCCAAATATGTGCGATAAATCAGGCCTTGCGTGTAAATGGGCATGATAATCACATGGCAAAAACCTGGAGATTATTCATGGAAAATCTAGGCTGCAGAAAGAGCAACCAAATTACTGACTCCTACTGCATCTTTGCCCTGCTGGAGCCTGTGAACTGCTTGTCCTGGAGCTTTTATGTGGCCCCAGACAGGAGATGATTCTGGCATAACACTTTTTGCCTCTACGAAGGAACATTTACGAGTCAGAATGCAAACTCTACATGGCTTCTTGGCTTGAAGACACAACAGGTAACCTACCTAACCAATGGCATCAGATGATCATTGAACTGCTTGTCAAAGAGGTGAAAAATGGTATTAGCCTGGTTCACGACATCCAGGAAGTAAAGATTTGCAGTCTTGGCATCTGGAGAAGGAATTCCTAGAGCAAGCAAATAATGAAACCAGTAAAAACTTTTGAATGAGTCTAAGGAAACAATCCATCCAACAAGCATCAGGAATCCTGGGAAACAGTTAGCAGAATCGCCAGCGATAACAAGGACACGGACTTTAAGCTGTATGAAGGTTCAGTGTTTGATATTTTCATTTCTTTAAAAGCTGAAAATGGGACTACTCCAATCTATTTCATCGGTGTTGCTTCTAAATTATATACATATCCGCAATTTTAAGAATGGTGTTTACATTACATTTTGTTTCTTTGTTTTGTTTGGAGCCTAAACCGCTAGGGCAAGTTACATCAGAATGCTGCAGCCTCAGATTAATGAACTTTTAAGTCGTTTCCAAAAAAGTATAGTTTCAAAGAAGGGTCACATATTTTAGCTACGTTACAGTGCAATATTTAACGGGAATAAAGGCAGTGTTGCACTTACCAGCCAGCCCAATTTCCAGAGCATAATCAATGTGCTCGATGCATAAGAACTCCACGAGCAAAGAGAAAATTCTGAAGGCATTTTTCGGCAGATCTGAAGGGTCAGAAAGCTTTAAAAGTGGAAAGTGCTTGTTAGGACCTTTCTGGCACTGAGATGTGAAGAATTATATGCAAACTATTTTAAACACAGACAACTTTGCACGGATTCATGCAAAGACCAACCAAGACCACGTGATTATGAAGAGTCGGAGAAACTTGCAAGTGACAAGTTTTTGTTAGCCATCCTAAGGACTAGGGCTGGGCGATATCTGGTTTCCAACATCCTGATATATCACCAGGTAAGCATCACTATGTATGAAATAAGGATGGAGCTATGCAGAGCCACAGACTGACTTCATGGTTTTTCCCGCATCGTGATTTTTGCCGGCGCCTGCTCTTGTGATTTGCTGCCCCCTGCAGGAGGCAGGGAGAGCTGAGCCAGCAGAGTTAACGGGCTGCGGGAATCAAGAGAAGCATTGGCCGGCTCCACGTCTTTTCCCACACTGTGATTTTTGCATAGTGCACACACATATCATGATTTGCGATATACTGCCAGGTCAAAAATTATGGTATCACGATATGGACTTCAAATCGCTTTTGGATGATATATCGCCCAACCCTACTAAGGACCCCTACCTTTATTTCCTGAAAAGGAAGTTCTGAAAAAGAAGGGGTGGGGTACTGAGGGCCCATTCCCTTCTAAGCAACATGCCAATTGTGGGTGGGGGCAGTAGCAGGCAGAGCAATGAATGGAAAACGTTGCCCTTGTATAGTGCAATAGGTTTTTTGCACGTCTCTCTCTATTCCCCTTTCAGACAAGCAAGAGGCGTGATCAGAGTTCAAGGACACATTCCAGTCAGGTAAAAACGCTGAAGGAAGGTGTGAAGGAAGTCTGGGTGAGGGGAGAGCTCCATGGGCCGGATAGAGAGGCCTGGGAGGCTGCATTCTGCCCTGGGCCCAGGGTTCCCCACTCCTGTGCATCCGCCTTCTGGGCCCCTCGCGGTTCCTTGCATCTTTCACGAAACAACCCTTCCTACTGCTCCTCTTGCTCTTCTCGCCATCTCTCCAGACTCCAGTGCTATCGTCCTCCCCCCCCCCCCCCAACTTCTGAAAATGCTACTGGAAGCTGGGTGAAAAGGAGGAGAGCAACCAAACATGGAAGTGAGCTTGGCAATCTGGACTGAAGGCACATCTATTATGCCAAGGGAAGGTGGGGCGGAAAAAAACCACTATCGTACTGCAAAAGGGAATCCAGAAGGGGAAACTACGGTCTTGCAGCTCCCGTCAATTTCACTCTAGTCCCAACAGCAAAACTTTATTAATGAATATACTTAGAGATGCCTGAAAATCAAGAGAGAGGGTGTTGTTGAATCTCTGCTGGAACAGCATTCCGAAGCATGTCACCAGCAGCACTATTATTATTGTTATTGTTATTATTTATTACATTTAAATACCACCCTATACCCACAGGTAAATGCCCAGCTACTAGTTGAAGCTCCTCCAGATTATCTCAGGGACTGAGCTGGAATATAGGGGCTCAGGAAGAAACACTTATCTCATGCATCTATATGCCACTTTTCTACTAAAAAACAGTTTTCAAAAATAGCATAAGAACTAAGGTAATTTTTAAAAAAACTATTAGATGATTTAAAAACAGCAAAATGGAGCACACACTCAGAAAATGTTTGTGTCCACACAGCAACACTCACAGTGTATTCTGATAAACCATTAGAGATAGCCTAAAATAATTCTATTAATAAGTGTACACACCCTGTGGCACCTTTCAAAGGCTTGCTTTGTTTCTTGCAAAAGATTAACCACCACATCCTGGGACAGGAAAGTTTCGCCGTGGGTGTCAATACTGGGGCCCAATGGCAGGTTTGTCCGCTGCCGTATTCGCTCTTTGAATTCTTGAATGCTAGAAAGAGATGCACCAAGCAGGAACCATTTATCCAAGTGAAGTCTGGTTATGCAAACCGGGGTTAACTTTTCAGCCACATGAAGAACAATGCAAATTCCTCAGATTTTTGAAGAAAAAACAACAAATGCCACACCATCAGGATGAAAGAATTGGAGACAGGCAACTCATATGAAGAAAGTTAAAGCTGGTCCAGCAGAGGCAAGTCTGCCTGTGGGATGCAGAACCATTTCTTTTGTCCTGCTATCGTCTCTGGCACAAGAGGTTTTGCAGTGTTTCAAAACCAGCAAAGCCCATTGGACCAGGAATAATAATAGGGCAAAAGGTATGCATGTGTCCACCACAGGGAACGCCTTCTCCCTCGTGCTGCCTCCAACACTCTCTTAAAAGCTACTGCTTATGCCAAGTTAGCACAGCCAGGAAACCGAGAGGTGGTCTTGGTGGCTATTAGCTACAGCAAGGAAACAACTTCCTGCTGGAGTATCACTATGGGCTGGACAAAATCCTTCTAGCATCCACATGCAACGCATATATTGTAAACCTATGGGGTATACATGGTATACAGCTGGCAATTTCTCCTGCCAACCTAGCAGTTCGAAAGCACACCAGCGCGAGTAGATAAATAGGTACCGCTGCGGCAGGAAGGTAAACTGTGTTGCCATGTGCTCTGGTTTCCGTCATGGTGTTCCATTTATTTCACACAACAAACATCCCTGCAAAGTTTTTAGCTTGGTTTTGTGACTGCATTATTAAGACATGCAAGCAACCATTGCAGCAGATAGCAAACAAACTTATAAATGTGTGCATACCAGTATCTTAAATAAAAGACTTGTCCTTAATGTGGATTTGAGAATACTGCAAACTTAAAATCAACAAAGAAAGAAAGAAGGAAGCACAGTAAACAAGACTGGAAGCCAAACCTTACCCTCCACTTCCAATGGCTCTCTTGTGGTGGTTTTTCGACTCATAATAGCGCTGCAAAATCATGGAGCTCCTGCTTCTCAAATAACCAATTTCCACCTCGATGTAATTCTCCAAGTAGGAAACGAAGATGGATTTGATAAGCTTCGACAAGAAAGTCTGCTTATCAGTGCCCAAGTTAAACTCCATCAATTTGCTCGAAAGATTAGTAGTCCTTTATGTTAAGGAAGGGAGAGAGGGGAGGGAGCAAGAAGGGAAGGAGGAATGCATTAGCAGGAGGTAACATTCAGGTATAAAGTATTTGCAGTGTTCACTAAGGGATTGGAGTGAGGGGTCTGGGCACAGCAAACGCTACAGCACTGCCAAAGCTAAGCAAGTGTGGACCTGGTCAGTCCACTGGATTGGAGACTGCTGGACATGCCCTGCTTTTAAGAACAGCATGTAAGTTTAACACACCATTTTATTACAGATTCAGGTAGGTAGCCGTGTTGGTCTGACGCAGTCGAAATAAATTAAAAAAAATTCCAGTAGCACCTTAGAGACCAACTAAGTTTGCTTTGGGTTTAAGCTTTCGTGTGCATGCACACTTCTTCAGATACACTGAAGCAGAAGTCACCAGACCCATATATATAGTGGGAGGGTGGGGTGGGGTTTTTCTCAGTAGGGTAGTAGAAGATGGGTGGTTGACTCAATGGGTATGGTAAACGTGTTGACGACTGTTAACGACTTGTCTCATTACATATGCTAAAGCTATTTTTGGTCATCTGCATACGATCCCTTGCTTTTTCCTGTAGGACTAATTGCAGTTGTTAACAGTCGTCTACAGGTTTACCATGCCCATTGAGCCAATCACCCATCTCCTACTACCCTTCTGAGAAAAACCCCACCCCACCCTCCCACTATCGTATATACAGTGGTACCTCGGGTTACAAACACTTCGGGTAACAAACTCCGCTAACCCGGAAGTAGTACCTCGGGTTACAAACTTTGCCCCAGGATGAGAACGGAAATCGTGCGCCAGCGGCACGGCAGCAGCGGGAGGCCCCAATAGCGAAAGCGCCTCAGGTTAAGAACGGTTTCGGATTAAGAACGTACCTCCGGAACGAATTAAGTTCTTAACCTGAGGTACCACTGTATAAGGGTCTGGTGACTTCTGTTTCAGTGTATCTGAAGAAGTGTGCATGCACACAAAAGAACAAACCCAGAACAAACTTAGTTGGTCTCTAAGGTGCTACTGGACAATTTTTTACTTTTTGAAATTCATTTTATTACAGTTCAGTTTGAGAATGTCAACCCCAACCCTTCCCGGATGATTTTCACTTTACTGGAAGAGGGATAGCTTACTTAGTCTACTAACTTGGCTCCCCATACCCTGTTATGATAGAATCATAGAAATGTAGAGTTGGAAGAAACTCCAAGGGTCATCTACTTAGCCCAACCTCCTGCAATGCAGGAACCAGTGCTACTCTCCCTGTTTATTTAGCGTGAAGGCATCCACCTACACACAGTGCGATCCTCTCATCCCAGTCACCCTCCTGCCACTCCTCCTTCACCAACAATCAAAGCTCCTGCTGCCCTGAGTACAAATAGTACTGAATATCCTTGGATCAAATATTCACCTGGGGCCACCAGTAACAGTCACTGTTCTTTGACGCGTTTCTTGTGATGCCAGAAAGCCCTGGCTATTGCCACTTTCTGAACACCACAGAAGCAGAAGCCTGCTCCCCAGCCCTGAATTTCTCCTTTCGTATTACAGCAAATTTAGGCACGGGTGCACATGTAGGAAGGCACAGAGGTCAGCAGGCACA
Organism: Darevskia mixta; assembly: GCA_034641385.1. Taxonomy (NCBI): domain Eukaryota; kingdom Metazoa; phylum Chordata; class Lepidosauria; order Squamata; family Lacertidae; genus Darevskia; species Darevskia mixta. The sequence goes on from JAWWNH010000005.1 coordinate 3,014,239, forward strand.
CATTGTAAGCACACCTTGTCTTTTAAAAAGAAGAAACAGCCCACAGTTCTGGGAGGAAATAGCATCTATGGACAGAATATCCACAAAGTGCTGGAGAAGGACAAAAGAATGGGGAGTGGCAGGGAGGGGGACACCAACAGACCTTGCCCGTGCCCACTTTTAAAATCTGTGACGTACAGCACCAACCTTGTATACAGTTCATAGAGGCTCTGAAGATACTGCTCTGCGTCAGACTTCTTGTGCTCTTCCAACTGATCTTTTATATAGCTCTGTGAAATGAAGACCAGCACTGCTAGTTCTCAATCTTTCTTAGAGGGGCATGAACACATTCATATATAATAATCCAGTTTTGAGAAACTTCCCATCCAAGTCAATGGATGATAATGATAATGATGATGATGATGATGATGATAATTTATTATTTATACCCCGCCCATCTGACTGGGTTTCCCCAGCCACTCTGGGCGGCTTCCAGCAAAATATTAAAATACAACAGAAGTTCTCAGAAAAGCAAAGTTTCCAGCATAATCAACGGCAACATCACACTGCCTCCATTTACCCATCTGTCATTTCAAAACAACACACATTGCCATTTCTGCGTAGTTCAGATCTTGCCTTTTCACTGTAACCCAACTACCACCATTCTACCTCTTTTTCTATATGTTGGAGAGAATGGGAGTGGAGATGTGGCTATCCCGATCCCCTTTCTATCATTTCCACTAATGTGCTGTATGAACTTCCCCTTGAACCACCCACCTCCCCATTATAGGAGGGGTGCCTAAGTACTTGGATGTGGTATTAACCACAGATATACACACTGCCAGCACAGGCACCAGGGGCCTGGCCTACTCACAAATTGTTCCTCCATCCCTTCACCACACTCAGGGATGCAGTCAGGTGGAAAATCCCTGGTCCCAGAGGGGAAACACCACAGTTCATAAAGAGCGGAGGATGGGCAACAGGCAAGGGACAGAAGGAGCCACTCTGTGGAATATGATGCTCACTTGGCGGTTGCTTGAGGTGCCATCCCATTCTCAGCAGCAAAACGTCCCACAACCCTTTCCTGTTTCATGCCCATAAAGATTCTGTGTGGTTGGCTATTACTATTTTCAGTGTACATAGGGGAATCTGAGGCTATGTTTTTGTGACTTGCCCATTAAGGCCCATAACACCATAACACGGGCCCTAGGAAACCTGCATTGGCTCCCAGTACATTTCTGAGCACAATTCATAGTGTTGGTGCTGACCTTTAAAGCCCTAAATGGCCTCAGCCCAGTGTACCTGAAGGAGCGTCTCCACCCCCATCGTTCAGCCCAGACACTGAGGTCCAGCTCCGAGGGCCTTCTGGTGGTTCCCTCACTGTGAGAAGCCAAGTTACAGGGAACCAGACAGAGGGCCTTCTTGGTGGTGGTGCCTGCCCTGTGGAACGCCCTCCCATCAGATGTCAGCGAAATTAGCAACTATCTTATTTTTAAAAGACACCTGAAGGCAGCCCTGTTTAGGGACATTTTTAATGTTTAATGCTTTATTGTGTTTTTAATATCCAATTGGGAGCTGCCCAGAGTGGCTGAGGAAACCCAGCCAGATGGACAGGGTATAAATAATAAATTATTATTATTATATATTACCGGTATTATAATGATTAGAACCAAGCTGTGGAGTTCAAAGCCTTTACACCACAAAAAGATTCTCCCACACATGACTACTATAGCATTGGGGGAGCAAGCACAGCACAGAGCCATAACTGCACAACATATAGCAAACAATGCATTCTTGTCCCCAAAACACTTCAAGGTTTGTAGTAATTAAGGTTGTTACAGATAACCATTCTGAAAAGGAATGTACTACACAAAGAACACAATGAAAGAACAGTAGCTTGTTTGTATTTGAAGAATACTTATAATGTGCTTTTAAAAGTTTGAGTCACCTGAAGCCTGATTTCGAAGATGTTCTGGATGAGTTTGGCCATTACAGTCTCAGGGCTGCTAAATATATCGCCAACCTGCTTGTTCACATTCTGGCAGAGGACAGTAGTATCTTCAAATATATCGTTCCTCAAGTAGGCACCCTGAGTAAGTTAGGAGAGAGTGTTATGATTTTTGTCCAAGCAGAGCGGAAAACAGCTACAGCGAGGGCTGGTCTGATTTTTGCCTGTCTCACTAAGCCGTGAGAAAGCTGCCTTATCTTTTCCAACACACGATAAACCTGGGTTACGTATATCTATACCACCAAACAACAAACGTAACAGGCTGACAGCAATTAATTCCGATAACTCAAGACATAAATGATGAAAGCACATGCATATACAAGACCAAAATCTGTGTATAATATGATATAAGCTAACGGAAAACACAACACATGAATATTATCCGCTACAAAAGTCTATACACTTGAACCTCCACGCATGAACCTTTAAGCGTATAGACTTTTGAAGCGGATAATATTCATGTGTTGTGTTTTCCGTTAGCTTATATGTGCTTTCATCATTTATGTCTTGAGTTATCGGAATTAATTGCTGTCAGCCTGTTACGTTTGTTGTTTGGTGGCCTTATCTTTTCCTACATGGAATGTTTATGTTTCACTGTACTATAGTAATCCTAGCCTTTGTGCTCTCTCTTCTGGCTAGACCTGACGCCGGACAGACGGCTTTATGGCAACTCTGTCTTATTGAGCTGGAGCAGAGATTCTCTCTGCACTATTCCTACAATAAATAGTTTAGCCTTAATTATGGCTTGTGTGTGTTGTTCTTCATGCTGGGAACAATCACATATGACTGCGCCACCGGACTCTCTGTAGCCGGGGATGTGCACACACGGCTTTGCTCTGGCTTTGGGACAGTCTCACGAACTGCCCCAGGCGGGGTATTTGCTGACAGAGAGTTGCCACCATTAAAATATCCACAGTTGCAAAACGACGTTATTTAGATCCTTCATAAGCAAAGCCTTACCTCTTGGCACTGTTTTATATACACATCGACACAGTGGGAATAGCCCTATTGAAAACAAAAAAGGGAATTGAAATTTAGGCACATTGCAACTACCATTAATGACAGTTTCACATCCTGTTTTGACAAGGGCACTGGGGGAGGATCTCTCTTCCTCCCAGCTCTCTTTCTTTGCTTGGCCCCTGAGGAGCTCCACTTTGCCAGCAACATACTACCGGGAGTACAAAATAACCAGGAGAACAGATGGGTCTGCTGGATGGACCATTGGTCTCTCCCCAAAAAGTGGCACTTCACTGCACATGCTAATGGCTATTTAATCTGACGAACTCGACAGCCTCTCAGGCACATTATTTGCTTAACAAAATTGGAAGCAACAGACGTGGCACTACCCATTCAGAGTGGGGCCTTTAATACAAAATATTTGAGGCTCCAAACTTGCCTTGAGATAGGCAAGAGAGGAATTAACACATGCCTTGAGATATATGTGCCCATTCTGCTTCCAACCAGGTGTAGTCATGGCCACCCACTGGAGCTCATGCAGGTGATCGTACAAAGCACTTCCAAAATATACACAGTTTTGAGCCCTGGAAAGTTTCTAGAGGAAAAGAAGCCTGCAGTAGTTGTGGGGTGGTCATTGACAATTCCTTTCTATAGGTCCCAGTGGTCTGAACTTGCACACCTAAGTTTGACTCAAATAACGGAGTTCTCTGCCAACTGTAGAAATCACAGCGAAGCGGCAGAGGCGCTTAGAAACGGCCGTTGCACATTTGCGTGGGTACTTAAAGAAACAAGGAAGGAGTGTAGTTTTCAAGGAGAGGCTGCTGGAAGAGAAGCTAAGAAAATAAAATGGCCCGTGTTTTCAAAGGGAGAGTAGGAAGGGAAGAAGAAGAAGAAGAAGAAGAAGAAGAAGAAGAAGAAGAAGAAGAAGAAGAAGAAGGGGAGGAGGAGGAGGAGGAGGAGGAGGAGGAGGAGGAGGAGGAGGAGGAGGAGGAAACCACAGTTGGTCCGGGAAAGGGGCGCAAGATTATTAACCGGGACTGATAATTTGATGATATTGCACCTGTGCTGTGTCAGTCTGACAGCGCCCAGCTTAAAAGTGTTGCTTTTAACCCTTAAACTTCACATTATGTGGTGCCATGCTGTAAATAATAAACCAGACCAAGACGGGCACATATAATAAGTATTTTTAAATGGATAACTGATCAGGCAGGCAGGTCTCTTGCTTCTGCAGCCTTCATAAATCTGGTAAGTGTGCCAGCCCAGATTCTTTCCTGCTCGTAGGAGAAGAAGAGTATGGATTTGATATCCCGCTTTATCACTACCCGAAGGAGTCTCAAAGCGGCTCACATTCTCCTTTCCCTTCCTCCCCCACAACAAACACTCTGGGAGGTGAGTGGGGCTGAGAGACTTCAGAGAAGTGTGACTAGCCCAAGGTCACCCAGCAGCTGCATGTGGAGGAGCAGGGAAGCGAACCTGGTTCCCCAGATTACGAGTCCACCGCTCTTAACCACAACACCACACTGGCTGAGCCTTGTGACGTGCCTTGCAATGGACATTCCCTGCTACCCATAAACTTGAGTGCAACTGCCATCCATGCAGGTAAACGGTACAAAAGTCAAACATGCAGGGGACAAAGCAAACTGCTTTTTCCAACGGCACAATGTTCTATGTGCTGGGAATCGCTTTGCTGTAGCCACATCATCTTGATGGATTAAGTAATGGCTGCAATCTGGAAGGCCCTGTTTTGAGCCAAATCATTCGGATACTTATTCTTCAAAACCCTTGCTGACCGGCTGAGGCTGCAGCACTATGCATGCTAGTTAGAAGTAAGTCTTCCTGAGTTCAATGGGGCTTACTCCCAGGTAAGTGTGCACAGGATTCAAACCTTAGAAAGAGACTCTCGCCTCTTACCTTAAAGTGAAGCAGGACTGCAGCTACTTCTCTCATCCTGTGGATTTGCCCCCTTTTTTGTGCACTGGTAAACTCCTGAATCAGTTGGCACTCCAAATCGTGATACTTACCTGAATGCGAGGGGAAAGGAGGTGGGGGAATAAAATAACATTCCACAAGTTAGTGAAAAGGGAGCAATAAGGACATTTTCAAGTCAATTTAAGAAATTCAGGGCAGCAGAGAGGGGAACTTACTTGCTATTTTGGATTTTACTTCTGAAAACCTATTGACAAAATAACATTAAAATTAAAGGCTTGCACTTCAACCTTCTAGCAAAGAGCTAGCTTCACACATCACATTTTTACATTGCTGGTCTTTGACCGTATTAAAGTTTACTACTACTACATCACATTTTTACATTTATTTATGATTTCTATACCACCTCCTCAAGTTTCAAGCTGGTACGCAGCAGTATGTTAAAATATTATCAGAGAATCTCATATACAATATATTAAAATACATATCGAAACATCAACATAAAAGAAGAAAATGCAATGGAAAAATTAGGGCAGAGTTACAGTTGTAATTATTTTTAGGTGCAGCCCTCAAAATATTTTCGCAGGAAATCAATATAGCGCTATGGCAATTGCCCTGTCAGCACAAGCTTTTCAGCTGCACAGACAGAATTATTCCCCCTCTCCTCCCCCCCATGTGGGCAGAAGTCCTTATGTGGGCTTCTGCTAGTAGAACTAGCTAGTTGTGTCTACTGATAATTGACTCTGATAGGACAAAACATGTGCTACACATGTACGCTCTCTCAGAAGGTGGAAATGAATGCCCCTCCATGTCAAGCTCTGCTTCAGCAGCTCTGCCCCTTTTCGGGCCCACAGGCAGATTTGGAAACTGGAGAAACTTGTCACGGACATCACATCTGCTCTGCAACCTTGTGATGGTGCAGCCTCAAAGATACCGCTAGAAGATGCACAAGGCAAACTCTCAACAGGTGCAGAAAAGAATTTATAAGCTGTTGTGTTTCCTGGACAGCAAGCAGTTAACACCATCGTTCTGATTCTGGGAACTCTGCCAAGGTATCCAGGCAACTATCATTTGTCTGAGAGAAGGCGAAGTTGGTTTCACTTTCCCCTTCCCGAGTAGTGTATGCTGTAGTGTGTATCGTAGCTATGGAGCTTGACTCCTCAGGTTTTCTTTTGTTTGCGAGTCAATAAATATGTAGTTTAGAATACAACTGTCTGGGCCTCAGTTATTCCAGACACAGTGAAGCAGACCTAAAATTGCCAACACAAGGCGCTGCGCGATTCTGCTGAGTGAGAGAGAGAGCCGGCACAACGGAAGCGTGGCTGGACACCATTGCGGAGCCAGGGCTCGTTAAGACGATTTATGGCTGCTCCGGGCAGCAGTCCAAAGAAGAAGAGAGACTCCACTATGGCTACACTCTCACATTTATCACAGGTTATGGAAGCGCCATTAAGAGATAGCACGGTTTTTTTTGGCAAAGCGTCCTGAAGTGATTTATGGCCAGGACGGGAGGTCTGCGTGTCTGCTGCAAGCGGCAGCATGAAAGCCCAGCTGGAGGACTGCTTTGTGCAAGCTTTGAGGCATAAAGCAGGGAAACCTCGCTGGTGAAGAGGAGCCGTTTCCTGGAGCTGGGAGCTGAGAGGCAAGTGCTGAGTTTGCAGCCACGTGAGTTACCTCAAGCCCCAGGGGGGAGATGGCAGAATCCCATGAGAACTTTACACCGCCCTTCCCCAGGCTAAATGGGAGGAATTGGGCTGACTGGTCACGTAAAATGAAGGTCCTCTTAACTGCTAAAGATTTGTGGACTTGTACTGAGGCCCCACCAGTGCAAGACCCTGCTGCTGCAGCAGCTAGGGCCAAGAAGAAAGATGAGAGAGCTACTGCTCACTTAGTCATGGGCATTGAGGAAGAGCAGATGGTGCACATAGACGCTGCCACCAACGCCCACGAGATTTGGGGGGCTCTCCAACGTGTGTTCCAGAGAGATACAGCGGGTGCACGCATTCACACCACCAGGCAGCTGTTTGAGCAACGTTTGCAACCTGGAGGCTGTGTGCGTGAGCACACCAACAAGATGTTGGCAATCTTCAACCGTTTGAGACAGCTGCAGGTTCCATTTACGGAGGAACAGAAAGTTTACATTTTGCTTAGTTCGTTAGACCCCAGTTTTGAGACGCTTTCTCTCACTCTGGAAGCCTTGCCAGCAGCACAACTGAGCATTGATTATGTATCGGGGAGGCTGCAGGATGAACAGGATAGGAGAGAAAGAGAGAAAGGAAAAGCTGTTAAGGGGGGTTGCTCTTTGCCCAGGAGTGGGGGTGCAGAGGCTGCTGAGAGCTCGGTTAAAGCTCTTGCAGTGAAGAAATGTTTTGGCTGTGGGTCAGATAAGCATCTAATCCGGGACTGCAGCCAAGAAAACTTCAAAGCTGGTTTCCATGGCAACCGCCAGAGGAAAGGGAGACCACGTCGTGGAAGGAAAGCACCGTCCAGAGAAGGCAGAGAAGATAAAGCAGCTGCATACGCTTTCGTTGGAAAGACTGTTGCCAACCCCAAGCTGCGTTGGATTGTGGACAGTGGTGCCAGTAGGCATCTAGCACCACCTGGCAGTCAGTTGCGGAACTGCAGGTCAATCCAAGATGCTACCACAGTCACTTTGGCAGATGCAACCACTAAATCTGTCACCAAAGCTGGTGTTTTTTATATGCCTTGTCTGAATGATGACATTGATGTGTTTGTTTTAGATGGCATGAAGTATGGCTTACTTTCTGTTTCAGCTTTAGACCTTGCAGGTTACATGGTCAGTTTTGGTAACCAGGTATGCACCATCTCCAAAGGTGGAAAGCAGTTGGTCCAGGTGAGAGGACATGATGGGGTGTACATACTGGAAACTGACAACAGCGCCGCAGCGAGGGCGCAGGGTGCTGAAACAGGTAAAAACAGTTTTGAGACGGCACACGCGCATTGTGCCAACAAACCCACCCACGATCAATGTTTACACTTGTGGCATCGCAGGTTTTCGCACGCCAATTGGGGGTACGTGCGCAAGCAGGTAGAGTGCACTGAGGGTTGTAAAATGAAGGAGTGCACTAAATTCCTAGACTGCCGAGCTTGCAAGAGATCGAAGGTGCATTCTTGCAGTTACCCAAGGTCAGACAGGGTGGCCAACCAGGCGTTTGAGCTGATTCACGCCGATCTGTGTGGACCAATGCAGGTTCCCAGCATAGGCCATGCCCGCTTTGTACTATGTCTGATCGACGATTATTCTCGCGCCGGCTGGATTTTCCCGCTCAGGGACAAGGGGCAAGCGGCGAAAGAGATTAAAGAATGGGTGGAGGCAGTAGAGGTGGAATTTGGCACCAAAGTGAAATCTTTTCAGACCGACCGAGGCACTGAGTTTACTTGTGCAAAGTTGCAGGATTTCTTTCGTGCCAAAGGCATTAAGCATAGAAAAACTTCTCCTTACGCTCCCCAGGAGAACGGGGTTGCAGAGCGCAGGAACAGAACCCTGCAGGAGGCAGTTGATGCTATTTTGTTTGATTCGGGTCTGCCAAAATTCTTCTGGGCCGAAGCATGGAAAACTGTATGTCACACTTTGAACAGGACATACAACTCTGTGGTAGGGACCACGCCCTATTTTCTTCTCTACGGAAAGAAGCCCAAGGTGCACTATTTCCGTACCTTCGGGGCAGAGGCCTGGGTCCTGATACCCCGGCAGTTACGTAGGAAGGGCAGCCCGAGGTCACAGAAACTGATTTTCTGCGGCTATGACACAGGGTCGAAAGCCTGGAGATTTGCTTATCCGAGTGGAAATCGTTCTCGGGTGGTGATCAGCCGCAGCGCAGAGTTTTGTGAGCAAGATGGCTGGAAGAGGATTCATGGCAATCCTGAAGTGCTCACAGACTTATTCAGCGGTCTTGACTACCAGGATCAGTCAGGCACATCCACTGGTGGTGCTGATGGTGGTCAACCTGCTGGTGTTTCGGGCCACGATCCCGAACATGACCAGGGTGCAGTGCCAGAGGGGGCAATCCCTAAGACTCAGGTGAAGTCTGAACCCAGCAGCGCACCCACGTCTCCAAGGGAGACAAGAGCTAGGAGACAGAAGCGCAGTAGGTCTCCACGCTCACCTTCAGGCAAGTTCAGTCCAGGAGGGCACAGCAAGCGCAGCAAATCGCTTGGTGGTTCTCCAGATGCCAGGGACTCACAGACTGAGTCCGGCACGTCTGGGTCAGAGGGGGAGTCTCCAGTGGTGCCATGGCGTTCCAAACGCACCACGAAAGGCAAACCTCCTGACAGGTTCAAAGCCACCACGGTTTGGGCCCATGTTGCTCTGTGCGAACCGGAGAGCTTCGCTGAGGTGCGGAAGTTACCTCAAGCAGAGTCCAGCAAGTGGCAACAAGCGATGGAGAAAGAGCTTAGCGCCATGAAATCGCTTGGAGTGTTCACACTTACAACTCTGCCAGCTGACCAGCAAGCTGTGAGTTGTCGCTGGGTCTATAGGTTGAAACCCACTGCAAGTGGAGAGCCACAATACAAAGCGAGATTGGTGGCCAGAGGGTTCAGCCAGAGACCAGGAGTGCATTACTCACAAGTTTATGCACCCACATCCCGCAGTGAGACCATGAGATTACTGCTAGCGGTAGCAGCACAGAGAGGTGCTGAGGTTGCACATTTCGACATCGACGTCGCCTACCTGAACTCACCGCTGCAGGAGGAAATCTACATGCTACCTCCTCCAGGGTTTGAAGGCGATAGTCCAAATTTGGTTTGGAGACTACACCGTTCCATTTATGGCTTGAGACAATCTGCCAGAAACTGGAATATTTGTCTCAACCAGGCTCTGGAGAAGCTAGGCTTCAGGAAGAGTCGTGCAGACAGTTGTTTGTACCTAAAGGGTTCAGGTCAGCAACAAGAATTGGCATTAATCTTTGTCGACGACATTGTCCTTGTTGCTAGTACAAACAAACAGGTGCAGGAGTTTGCAAGTAAGCTGAGGCAGCACTTCAAACTCAAGGAGTTGGGTCCTGTGAGCATGTATCTAGGGGTTCACATTCACAGAGACCAAGATGGCAGTTTTGTGCTTAACCAGAGCTCAAAGATTGATCAGTTGCTCAAGAAATTCAACATGGCAGACTGTAAGGGTGTAAGGACACCAATGGAGACATGCTTCGTTAAAGACAATCAGTCTGATGAAAAGAAAGAGTTTGAGCACAATCTGCTCTGGGCAGCCTGCTCTATTTGTCTCAATGGAGTAGACCCGATATTGCATTTGCAGTCAATCTGCTGAGTCGAGAAGCAGCCAAGCCCAGTGTGATGGCCTGGAAAGGGATTAAGAGAGTTCTTAAGTATCTGCAAGAAACCAGAGAGTTTAGCCTCACACTGACAGCCCAGGGCAATGAACAGCTTCAATGTTGGGCTGACGCTGATTGGGCTAGCGACTCAGACAGAAAGTCAATATCTGGGATGGTCATAATGTTTGGAGATTCTGTAATTGGCTGGAGGTCCAAAAAGCAAAGTCTGATTGCACTGTCATCGACTGAGGCAGAATTCAGTGCTCTGTCAGAATTGTGTCGTGAGCTTGAATTCTACAAGTGCCTAGTCGAGGATGTGTGTGAGAAGTGTTACCTGCCCATCACCATATGGGAGGATAACCAACCATGCCTGAAATTGGCGGAATCCGGTCAATTCAATGCACGAACGAAACACTTGGATATTCGGTTCAAAAATGTGCATGAGAGTGTTAGGACAAATGTGGTCAGGCTGAAATATTGTCCTAGTGAAAAGAATCTCGCAGACGGTTTCACCAAACCCCTAAGTTTCCAGAAACATGAAGGTTTCTGTGAGGGATTGAACATGGGTTGAGATGTATATATGTATACCCAGAATTGCGAACGAGAGGGGGTGTTGTGTTTCCTGGACAGCAAGCAGTTAACACCATCGTTCTGATTCTGGGAACTCTGCCAAGGTATCCAGGCAACTATCATTTGTCTGAGAGAAGGCGAAGTTGGTTTCACTTTCCCCTTCCCGAGTAGTGTATGCTGTAGTGTGTATCGTAGCTATGGAGCTTGACTCCTCAGGTTTTCTTTTGTTTGCGAGTCAATAAATATGTAGTTTAGAATACAACTGTCTGGGCCTCAGTTATTCCAGACACAGTGAAGCAGACCTAAAATTGCCAACACAAGGCGCTGCGCGATTCTGCTGAGTGAGAGAGAGAGCCGGCACAACGGAAGCGTGGCTGGACACCATTGCGGAGCCAGGGCTCGTTAAGACGATTTATGGCTGCTCCGGGCAGCAGTCCAAAGAAGAAGAGAGACTCCACTATGGCTACACTCTCACATTTATCACATAAGCTAAGCCAGGGGTCGGCAACCTAAGGCCCATGGGCCACATGCGGCCCACGGGGGTAGTTTAACCAGCCCACGGCCGAGCCACCCCCGAACCGAACTGCCCGTTCGGTGAGTCCCTGCGCGCTGCGCTAAACTGGCGCAGCACGGTGCGGGGACTCGCTTCTGCAGAGGCAGTAATCACGTCTGCACATGCACAGACGCTGGAAATCGTGTCTGCGCAGACACAGACACTGGAAATTGCGGGTGCGCGCAATCCGGCCCACGGAGGGATCTCCACTGGAGTGAACCGGCCCAGACTACGTAAACCTTGCCGACCCCTGAGCTAAGCCAACTCCCAGCACATTTTCGACCATGCAAGTTCTTCCTCAGGGGCCATCCCAATCAAGATACGAAAGTAACCTTCTAGAGAGCAAGTAACTATAATAATAATAATAATAATAATAATTTATTATTTGTACCCCGCCCATCTGACCGGGTCCCCCCAGCCACTCTGGGCGGCCTCCAACAAACACTAAAATACATTGAAATATTACAGATTAAAAACTTCCCTAAACAGGGCTGCCTTCAGGTATTTCCTAAATGTTATGTAGTTGTTGATTGCTTTGACCTCTGCTGGGAGGGCGTTCCACAGGGTGGGCGCCACTACCGAGAAGGCCCTCTGCCTGGTTCCCTGTAGCTTTGCTTCTCGTGGTGAGGGAACCACCAGAAGGCCCTCGGCGCTGGATCTCAGTGTCCGGGCTGAACGGTGGGGGTGGAGACGCTCCTTCAGGTATACAGGACCGAGGCCGTTTAGGGCTTTAAAGGTCAGCACCAACTAGAACATGTCTGCCTTATCTTAATTGTGGTTTCCCCCAAAGGAGAATTTCCAAGTTCAAGAAGTGTCAGGAATTGGCCTGGAAATAAATTTGTTTCCAAGGCACTGTGGTCTCTACCTTTTGCATGTCCTTGCCATGCTGTGTGGCCTTCCTTCTGCCTGAAGCTAATGGCACAGCTGCCTGAAGCTCTGCTTCTGACATCAGCCTAGTCCATAGGGCAGAGGTCTGAGGATTCCCAAGGTTGATCTCCACATTGGAAATAAGAAAGCCCTCTCTACAACAATGAATGAACCTTCCGCTTAAAACGGGAGGCTAGCCCCGCTCTTTTTGCCAGGGTGCCACATTCATCCTTGGCCAAGGTGGAGAGATTATCTCCCCCTCTCTGCCTGTCAAAGGATCAGTCTGATGACTAGGGAGGGGGCGATTTGCATCCCTATCAGGGTGTTGGGCTCTATCCACCCGAGCGCCGAGTCTATGTAATACATTTGCTTCTGTTTTACACATTCTGTCGCCACTGCTGCCAGAAAGATGTTTGGAGAGGCTGGATCAGGTCCCCAGTTAGCAAACCTCTGCTTTAGAAGCAAGTGAATCCTACAACGAACAGCCGCACTACCTGCAGACTACTTGGGACAAGTCTGCGGAAGGCAAAAAAAAAAAAACAACAACAATAGGGCTGCAAAAAATGGAAGGAGTGGTGCTCAAGGAGCTCTCAAGAGGCAGTCCAGGCTGCTCCTACTCATGATTGCCATAGGTTCATCAATTTCAATGGATCTACTCTGAGTAAGACTTAGCTGAATACTTAATGTGGTGCAGTGAAGAGAGGGATGAAGATGCAGGAGAGCTGGGTTGGGTTTCGTTCTCCACTCAGCCATGATAGTCACTGGGTTACCATTGGACCAGTTACCATTTTCTCTGCATCATCATCTTACAGGGTTCCTAAGAGAATAAAATGGGAGTGGACGGGCGGGAGAAAGAGACCACGTATTTCACTCTGAGCTCTCTGGAGGAAGGGTAGGATAAAAACTCGATTCAAGAGCAGAGTACTTGGGTAAAGTCTGCCTCCTACTGGCTGAGTAAATCTGCAATCCTATGCACAGTTACCTGGGAGTAAATCCCTTTGAACATAATGGCACCTAATTCTGAGTAAACAGGCATAGGATTGCACTGTAAATCATCTGCCATGTTGTCATCTACCGCAGAAGTGAAAAATGTTGTTAAATAGATGGCAGGCTATAATTAAAGTATTTTTAAATGATTTTTTTTCACTTGAAATGTACTGTTTTGATTTCAGCTCATGACTACTCCCCCACCCCACTTTCCCCATTTAAAATGCTAGCAAGAGTCAGTTGAAATCCATCAGAAATCACAAAGACCATTTTACAGCTGTCAGTCATACTTCACCTGTCGAAAGGTAACTCCTGTGCTATCAGGTGCAGTTTCTGGATAATATCAGCTGCCTCTTCTATCTATTAGGAGAAGACGTAAAATTTACCACAAGAGATAAACCATGCAAGCAGATCACTTGCTCCCTCAAACCGAAATCATTTCCTAATGCCCTTCTTAATGCACCAAAGTGATATCCATCACTTATTTTTGAAAATTCCCACAATCGATCCAATGAGTAGCCTGGAACCTCCCCCCCTCCCGCCTTTACTCCTCCACTCCAATATTCTGAATCCTCTTCCTAAAATGACTTGCTAAGAGTTTATTTCAAGCTTTAGTTTCTTGGCTTTATTCATTAAACTTGCAATCATCTTCTTTATGGAAATGGACCAGAATAATAATTTTGGGGACATTCCTCTAGTTCAGTGATGGCTAACCTTGACACTCCAGATGTTTTGGGACTACAACTCCCATCATCCCTGACCACTGATCCTGTTAGCTAGGGATGATGGGAGTTGTAGTTCCAAAACATCTGGGGTGTCAAGGTTAGCCATCACTGCTCTAGTTCTTAAATCTGTTGCTCCTTTTGGCACAGTTGCTGCCAGGACAGGCTAAAGTGGAGTATAATGGTTCTCTGATAAGTCAGGAGATAAATTATTCTGCAGCCATTGCAGACAGACCTTGGGTGATGCTATCCTTTCCTTGGTATGCCTTCTCCCAATCTAAAGTGAGAGCCAGTCCGATACAGTTTACTACACAAAATTGAGTGATGTGGACCAATGGTCTCACTCGGTAGAAGGTGACTTCCTGTGTTCCTCACTGGCTGACCATGAGCCAGTCACCTCACCCTGTCTAACCTACCACACAGGTTTGCCGTGAAGATAAAATATGGGAGGAGGAAGAACACTGTAAGCCACCCTGGGCTCCATGGAAGAAGAACGTGATTCAAATGTCCAGATGCTTAATCTTTGATAAGGAGAAGTTCTCAAAATAAGAGTAACCCCAGAGCTCCAATTTTTAAAGGCAAAGAGCTAACCCTGGGCCTGTATGAAGGAAACATTCAGCTAAGGCTGAACCAAAAACTCCAGCGCTAAAAACATACTATGTATATAAAATAGTGTATGCAAAATTCTAGTCTGTGTGGTGCAGAGCAAGATGGCCTTGCCTGACAAGGTGAAGCCCGTGAATCATCTCTTCATGATTGCTTGTCGTGACAGGCAAGGGTAGCTGAGCAGGTTTTATCACTCAGGCTAGTAAACTTCAGTGAGATTTCTAAAGCTGCACTAAAAATAGGCAAAAATTACGGTTCTGAAAACTGCTTAGTAGGCAATCAAAACCCTTTGAAGTATAAAGTGGCCCTGCGAACACAGAGACGATTGGAGATTTGGTTGTGGACAAAAACCCAAAGGGCATCCTGTGGGAAGTGATGAAAACGTATTGCCAAGATCTCAGAAGGGCTTGATCTCGCAAGGCTGGGAAACAAGCTGGGGAGATGAGGCGGGAGAGCCATTCTCCCTTGTCTGTGCTTTGGAATTTTGCCCCCAATCCAGTTGTACTTTGCCAGGTCTCGGAGCAAGAGCATCTTGAATCAGGCAGAGGTGCATTAAGATAATCGGGTGAAGCACACAAAACTCACACACACACCCCCATTCAAACATGTGAGTAGAAGGGAAGAGGTCAGTGCAGTTCTACTGAGTTCTGAGGATGCTGTGGGAGCAGTACAAACAGATCACGTTGTAGGTGCATTGTAAGCAAAAGAAATTAGTATGAATGGAAAGGGATTTCTGGATTATATAATCAAAGAGCACCTGCTAGCATAGGCCACCTCCTAGGGCAGTCTTCCCCAGCCTAGTGCACACCAGATGCACTGGCTGATGGAACTTGAAGGCAGTAGCATAATCTATTACAAGAGTGGAAACCTGTGACTCTCCAGATGTTGCTGGACTACATCTCCAATCTTCCCTGGCCACTGGAGCCAATGTAGTCCAGCTGTAGTCCAGCAGCATCTAGAAGGCACCAGGTTCCCCAACCTTGATCCACCAGGAGGAAGGCCCTCCACTATGGAATACTCTCTCTCAAGGACCTTACCAGTCTTCTATCAGTGTCTTATTGATTACGTGTAGAACCAGTACCCCCTGGGGTTGTTTTCTAGCTGTTTTTTTCCACTTTTACAAACCTACACTTATTCATACCTCCTCACAGGCAGATTTAGGGGAGTGTAACCAGTTTGATCACACTGGGCATGGAGCCATTGGGATGCTGCAGGGGGCACCACAACTATAATGTAGAATGGAAGGCAAGAGGCACCGAATTTTGGCATCACACAGGGCACTGCTGAAATTTGAGACCCCAAGGTCCACCACTCTGACCTCCCTCTTGTGCATCCATCAGGCTGTTCTAGCTACTAAAGGACCAGCAAACCGAGAAACAAATTTATATATGTGTGTGTGTGTGTGTGTGTGTGTGCGCGCGCACACACACACACACACACACACACACACACAAAATGTAAAAGGCAGGGGGTTACTGCATTTACTGATGGGGAAAGGCTTTTGACTGCATGGAATGGGAACATGACTTTCATGGATTAAAAGCTGCTAGCACTGGAACATTTATCAACTGGTTTATCAACTGCCCTCTTCCACATATGTACAGTCATAAATGCTAATTTAACAGTGACAACTTGATTTACTTGTGAGAGTAGACAAGGTGGCCCCTTGTCCTCACTTCTGTTGAAATTCAGAGCTCTTTGCTGTTATGATAAGAAACCATTCTAAAGATCAAGGGTTTAGAAATCAGCAGGAAAGAATTTAAAGTGTGCACATATGCTGACAGCGCTGCTGTTATTTCTTACTCAACCAGAACAGTCATTAAAAGATAACACCAATCAAGTTAAAAAATGAACAACAACAGAAGGTCTGGGGTATCATGCTTACATTTAACTAAAAGAGGAAGATGGTAACATGCTGGAAATAACTCATTTCAGGTTTTAGAAAGAGCAAAAACCTGGTGTTTTATAGGAACAACTATGGAAGCTTGAAAAGAAAAATAAAATCAGATTTAGATAACTCTGCTGAAACTTGTTTTTGATGGGAGGATAACAAGAACTATGATTAACATTATTTTTTGGAATGATGCAGAAAAGAAGAAAACACTGTGTTCAAAATATCAGAGTATACTTTTAGCAGGATGCTATTCCCAACCTTGTTATGATTAAAAACTAATTAAAAGCCCCTTAGAATTTAGGAAAAATACATTTCTAGCTTCCTTATAGAGCATTTGGGATAAGTTTAGGTAACAGCTATCTCCAAATCTGTCCACTGACACTCAATCTACATTTCAATGAATTTGGGAGTAGTGGATGCTTTAAAAAGTGAGAATGTTTTGGAATAAATAAGTACATGAACCCAAATGGAAATGTATGAACTGCATGAGAACATACTATCAGATTAAGGAAGCAGTAGGAGAAAATAAGCCACCTTTGTTTGAATTATTTCATATCAGAAACTGCTTAATTGAAAATAAAAGATGCTGAAAGACCTTGCATAACATAAAAGAAGGATATAAAAAAGACACTCAAGTACTGTTACAGATATATAAACTGTTAATACAAAAGGACAATAAAAAGTAATCTATGTATTAAAATGAGAGGAAAAGTTGGTGATAATGCTGGAGGAAAAGACTTGGGAAATATACATGGAAGAGAGTAACTCTGTATGTTTGGCCCTTAAAGAAAATTGCTACAAAAGGTTAGCTCAATGGTATTTGATGTTTGTACCGAGAAACTGGCATAAGAGTGGTTTGCAAACCTGGGTATCAAACTAGGATCTGATCGAATGTCATGGAAAATTGTGGTTTTCTGTTATCTGTTCCTAAGCCAGGGATGTGAGGGGAGGAGTAAGTGCTCAGGCACAAAGTTCATTCTCGGTCCAGCAAAAAATAGTTTATCAAACAAGATGGCAACACTTGAACCAGGCCACAGTAAAGCTTTCAAAGTAACATCCTGGTGCAAAACAGTGAAGTCAGATTTGCAGAAAGGCACACGCACATACTTATCTGCAAAATTTATTTTAACAACACACCTCAGTTTTCTCTGTATGTCCCCAGGAAGAGGAGGAGGAGTACATTAACCATTCTGTAGAGCCGAAAGACGCATCCTGATAATACTTATTGCTACAAAGAGGGATTACCCAAGAGACATATAACAGGGAAATGTTCATTCACAAGTGAGAAGAATTAGGGCAAGAGTTTCAGAAGAAGGGGAGGAAGAAGAAGAAAACACAAGAGATTTCCAAGGTATTCTAAAAAGTTACTCTCTCAGCATTCTTCCAAGTCGCTTATGATTTTTGCAAAATGAAAAAGTGACAGCACTGCCACATTGAGAACGGCTGAATCTGCAGGCAAATGAAGTTAATCTGTACTCCAGAACAATGGCGCTTGGACAAGTCGCTCGCTAGGGAGTCAGAGCGTGGAAAAGTTGCAGCAAGGGGCTGTAATTAGGGCAACTCGGCTTATGGCGTGCAACTTCTTTCAATTCTGCTGACGGGCCTTACCTTTTCAGGGTTGGTGAAAACGTCAGACTTCAGCTCTCCATCTAGAAACTCATTAAAGTATTTCATCAGTTTGTGAGCCTCCACTAGCCGTTGCCGTGGCGTGTTTACCCCCTCCAGCAGGTCGCCAAGGTGACAGACTTTAGTTGCCACGTAGCTGACATGCTCATCTAGCTCTTGGAAGTGTTGGAAGGCAACCTGGGAGAAGCGGGCAGACAAAGTAATAGCGGTTGTGTTTACTGTAATTAAGGAAAGTCAAGCTATTCAATAACATTCTAAAGAGCAAAAGCACAGAAGCCAATAAAGGGAAAGGTTCAGTACTCGTCCCCTCTCCAGTAAAACAGAGAAGCATCCACATAAATCAAGTTGATGAAAGTGCATCAAGTTGCATTAACTGAGCTCATTCCATTGGTATCCAGTGCGGATCTTAACAAAGATTCAGTATGGTTAGTGACTGACTGTCTGCCTAGTTGCTCACACAGACTGGTTCCAACCATTTGGTGAAGTATCCGGAATAATTCATATTATTCCACTTAAGATTAAATTTGTGTTATATAGAAGCAGCCATATCTGGCTAAATCACACACATTATTGAGCGCTAGAATTTGGAGTTCCCCGTTTGCAGATTGCTGCATAACCAGCAGGACTAGGTAACGGTTGCAGATATAGAGGCTAATGCACTCAAAGCAACTGGAGAAAAGTCGCTTGTATATGAGTACACTTAGATAGATATTAAGGTAAGCTGAGTTGCCATTCTCTCACCTCCCATTCCTCCCCAATGGTGGCTGACAAGAGGCAAGAGATTGATCCCACTATCATTGTAACTACCTGTCCAGAACAGTGAAGATGCCCTCTTTAGCCTAGTTGCCAATTTTTGTTATTGAAGAATGTCAAATATATCTGTTTTTGTTAATTTTCATTTGTAACATTGATCTTTAAAGGATATTATATCTGTTTACTAATGTTTTATAATGTGAAATATCCTTGTATATCTCTAACTGATTTTTATGCTCAATGTTTATTCTGATGCTAAAGAGGTTAATAGTGTTTCGTAGAATATGGAAATTTTCTAGAATTTTTTGCATTTGCTTTTTTAATTTTAAGATGTCTCAAACTGCATTGTAAGCCGCTTAAGAGATTTTATTAAATATAAATGCTATATAAATTGTCCAAATAAATAAAACGATATGTCTTGAACACGCACCTTCCCTTACAATAAATAACAGATGCCACCCCTTCAAATTTTGTTTGCAGTTAGGTGTGTGGGAAGGCAGTGGCAATTGCAGAGAGACTGTTAGTGTGTGCCTCTACCACTCCTAGATTGGACATTCAAAGGACAAAAATTACATCCAAACCTGATGTACAAGCTTAATCTAGCACAAGTTCTCCCATGCAAAATAAACTGAAATGACGAGAGAGTATTGCAAGAACGTAGATTGAGCCCTGACTTCTTACCTGGTTGCTTTTCTGCAACTCTTGAACCTTCTTGGCAAATTCCTTGGCTTCTCTCTGGACTTGCTGCTCTAACTTTTCCACTCTTCTCTGGATTCTTTCATCTAGCAACTTGAGTTCATTGATGTGATTCACAAATTCTTCTTGTAATCTGAAAGGTTTTTTTATAAAGGGTTTGAGAAAGCAGATTGCAGTATCGTGATGACATTGTGTGATTGGTGTTACTAAATAGTTCTGAAGGCACTGGTGAAGGTACGTCAGTACTAAGACTGAAATGCTTAAAAAAAACACCACACAACCTAACTTCTACAGAATATCTTCATTTTATTATAAGCATTTCTGTCCTACCCTTCCCCTGTATCCCAAAAACTTCAGTCCCTAGTCTAACTGAAGTCTTCTTGCAGGATCCTAATTTGTCCCATAAAGTGATACTTCTACAGCAAACATCTGGCCCTGAATTAGTTTAGATAAGGAAAACCATACAAGTTTACCCCATGAAAAAACAAATCTAGGCTTCACATAACTGGTCATCCCCACACCATAAGTCTAGCAAGTTCATAGGCCAGGAACAACCTTGAGACACCTAAAGACCTTTCATGCAAACATGTGGGTGCACAGTTGTATAAAACAGGAATCCCAAACTGGGCAAAAGACACACAGAGTCCCAAGTCCCAGTCCCAGTTAAAGGATTTCAAAAGGATTTAGGAAGGCCCAGCTACGCACCTGAAAGAGCTACCCTGCCAACCTTAAAAATAGCAAAAACAAACTCTAGAGGAATTGGGAAAATAAGACAGCCATGAGAAAATCGATCTGCTTATTAAAATGGATTAAAAGAATGTTGTGAAATGGCACTTAACCTTATCAAAATACCCCTATTCACTCCACTGCACCCACACCTAGCAATTATGTCATACTGAATTCTATACTAAACTAGCAACTTGCAAGAATTGGTCAAGTATAGCAGTTTAGGGATTAATCCTCCAAGTTCCTTAACCATGCTCTTAATGTTACTTGTAGACGCCAAAATGGCCATGTCAATAAGCCACGTAAGACCCGTTCCTTCTCCAATCTGGGCTTTCAGAAGAAAACTTCTCCCTTTCTCCCCCGTTTACTTCTTTCTTTCTACGTTATACTTCCTCAACCCCCTTTCTACCCCCAACACGCTATTCTGAAAACCACCTAAGGAGCTTGCATTGGGGGGCATGGAGGAGGGGGTGTCATAGCGATCCAGCGGCTTTCGCAGCTGGTGTTTATTGGGTACTTATATGATTCGCACAGCGCTTGCTCTTTGTTAAGGGATGGTTAAAAGTGTTCATTGTGCGGCTGGATTATGCGGCTGGATTTTACCTTTTCGGATCAAAAGCTTCCACGCTACTTCGGGAACCTCCGCCAGGAGTCCTCCACGCCAGGCGTTCAATGTACTCATCTGCCACAAAGGGCTCCTAACCACACAAGAAAAGAACCACTTTTTTACAGCAAGCCACAGCAGGAAGTGCAAGATACATATTGTTTACACCTCGCTGAGTGAAAGCGGCTAAAAGCTTTTTCTGCAGTGAATGCTTTACAAACCATAGATAATAGGGCCAGTGGCACTTTACACATTTGTGCACGTAATCTAAAAATTAGGCATTTTGAATATAGTGAACATCTCGTTCAGCGCTTGCAAAACTGGCCCGCTATAAGCAGTGGCTCCCAGCCTTTTACACTCCAGGACCTGTCATTCACTTCAAAGCCCAACCAGGATCTAGGCCCAATGCATTCAAGAGTGTGCTCACTCAGTGGTGACGCTAGCGATTTGTACACAGGGACCTTCCAATCCATCAGCTCAGAGAGAGGCTGGATTAGACAAGGAAAGTCTCAAGCTGTTCCCTTAAGTTCGTCAGCCTCCGCTATCAACTTCCCACACTCTAATCATGTGTCTTTCTGCCAGGCCGTATCTCAGTTGTAGGGGAACACGCTCTGAATGCGCAAAGGGCCAGGTTCAGTGCCACCATTTCCATTTACAAAGATCTCAGGTAGCAGGAAGCCTCTTTCCTTGCCTGTTCCATCACTGCTGTGAGTCTCACCTGCCACCCCACATTATTCATTTATCTGTCCCAAACCCTGAGCACATTCCTATCTTCATGTGGATTGTAGACTTCATAGGAAGACCATATAATAATAATAATAATAACAATTATTATTGTTGTTATTATTATTATTTATTTGTACCCCGCCCATCTGGCTGAGTTTCCCCAGCCCTTCTGTATGGCACCAGGAACACACTCTGTTTACTTTTTAGAGGGTTTTTACATTTACAAAATTCTTCTTCTTCATCTTAATAATAATAATTAATAATAATAATAATAATAATAATAATAATAATAATAATAATAGGTTTCTAATCCACCCTTCACCACAAGGTCCAAGGGCAGGTTAGAGCAATTCAAAAGTCAGTATTAAAAACAGCTTAAAATAAATTACAGATCAGTCCTACAACAGATCAGTTGGAGAAGCTCATCAAGAATAGATCTTATGCTTATGGGGTTTTTTTAAAAAAAAAAAAAAGTAATTGCAATATTCCTTTTCAAAAAAGGAATAAAATGAAAAAAAGCCAAGAAAATGTAATCTTATGTCTTTGAGCTAATTTAAAAACCTAGATTACTGGAAAGTGATATGAGGTTTTAAAAACATGATATTGAGGGCAATAGCAATAAGCCATCTTTTTCCAAATTCAAAGTGCTCAGAGGCCACAAGCAGTTTTTTATTCCAGGCACTTTTAATATCAGTGCCAAGCGTTAGCACCTTGAAAAACAATACCTGACTAGATAGACAAGTTATTCCACACCTACAGTGCGCCAAAGTTATACCACAAGTTTGTTCTGTTTAGTGGCAAAGCCAAGCTTCTCCTTTGGTTTAACTTGTCTTTTTAGCATTCCATTGCTACATTTGTTTGTAATGCAATTGTTTCATGTGGCATAGAGATTTAAAAAAAAAAATGGTAGACATGGTCACCACACAGTTTTAAACCACAAGTTCAGAAACCCATTATGAATTTCGTATCTGATTCAAAGGGACAATATAGATCATAAGAATGAGACCACTGTGAAATTTGGTTATGGACGTTTGCAAACATTTCCAGAGGAGTAACCATGGTAGGCTCTTGCAGCAAAAACAATCAGAGAGTCTTGTAGCACCGTAAAAAACTACGTCATAATAAATTCATTAGTCTCTAAGGAGCCATAATGATCACATTTACAAAACTTTTTTCTGTTTATAGTTCAAGTACTTGTTGAACCCCCATTTTAAAAGACCTGCTAGATCAGACAACAGGCCTACCTAGTCCTGTATCCCGTTTCCCAACCAGACGCCCACAAGCAAAGTGTTGCAACGTGCCTCTTGAACAATGTGTATTCCCTAAGTGGCATCTGCACCCCGTAGAGTCTTTCACCAGGCAAGTGTGATGTGCAATTCCCTCCTCAACAGAGATTGTCTGACCACTATTATTAATACTCTACTAACCTATGGGCTGGACTCCCGCAATGTGTTGTTATATGCGACTGCCTATGAAGACTTCTTGGAAACCTCAGTTAACACAAAGTGCGGCTGCCACACTGCTAGCTGGGAACAGCTTTAGGGAAGGTAGCTCAGCAGGTCTCTTAAGCAGACAACACTAGCTGTCAGTCCATTTCAGCATGAGCCTTTGTTCATCTTCTGAGACCCTCCTCTTGGTCCTTGTGCTATGTGACGTTAGGTAGGTGATGATTGGGGAGAGGGTGCTCTTGGCTGTGAAGCTCTGTCAATAGAATGCCTGCCCCAGAGACACTTGCCTGGTGCCAACCTTGATGTATTTTCAGCAGCAGGCAAATGCTTTTTTTGTTTTCCTAGGGGCAATCCGGCATGTTTTATATCCGTCAGTTTTAGTTTTATGGATTTACTGATTTCACTGGTCCCTGGCTATTGCTTCTAGGATCTGAACAGATTGAACACAGTGTTTTATTGTTTGCACAGCATGCCACCCTGGGAGACATGCACCAGTCATATGTGAGCCGACAAAGCAAAAAGGTTGCTTCCAGACCTGGGTTTATTGTGAGATTGGTGCTCCTCAAGTGTGCAAGCTCACAGTGTCCAAACAACATTTTTAGCATAAAAAGCCAGCCCCCAAATTAAGCCAGATTTACCCCACATGAAAGAAAACCCAACATGCTAAAAAAAATCCTGTTGCCAGCAACCCATCTGCAATGTCCAAATACCCATTTACAATATTAAGTCCCCATCTGGAAGCACCCAAAGCCTTACTGAGCGCCCAGGACTTATTCCCAGGTAAGTATGCATAGGCTTATGGCCTTACACTGAAGGGATGTCTATATGTTTCATAGACATTCTGGGTGAGGTAGAACACAAACGAAGCACAATGAAGTGAGAAGCAGGCTACCAAATGACAGTCCTGCTTGGCAGGGGGTTGGACTTGATGGCCCTTGTGGTCTCTTCCAACTCTATGATTCTATGATTCTATGATTCTAGTCAATGTGCTGGCCAAGGTCCACTGTGATCATTGAACTACTTTTTAAAATGGATGGAAACATAGCACAAAATGAATCATTAGGGCATATGTTGCCCAAAAGAAGTGTGCATGCACACGAAAGCTCATACCAAGAACAAACTTAGTTGGTCTCTAAGGTGCTACTGGAAGGAAATTTTTTTATTTTTTATTTTGTTTTGACTACCTGGAATATTTATGATATAATGCAGAGGAGGAATGTTTATTCCAATGGAAGGTCGATTTCCTCTGTACACCTGCCAACTGTGAGAATATTCCACACTGCCCACTTTTTCTGTAATCTAACAACAATACATATTGCTTTTCTAGCTAAACGGCTGCCTGCAAAACTGGAAGACTCTGCATGGCCTACACTTAATTGTAAAGCCAGTAATCATGCCAAAAGTTCTTAAAAACTTTTGGCAAGTGGCATATTGTCTACCACAGTGGTACATTTACAGTGCAACCCTAACCATTACTCAGAAATTAAGCCCAACTGAATTCAGGAGTCACACTCTTCAGCTAAGTATGCAGAGCGCCACAGACCTAGAGATCCAAGGTTCACATTATCTGGAAACCTCTTTGTATTTAAGGATGGCTGATAGATCTGCACAGATGAAATCATCTGTTTCCCCCCTCTCTTCCACTAATCACAGAGGTCATGTTACAGTACGGTGAGTGCATGCCAGTGTTACATTATGTCTGGGTTACTCAAGCTGCCTGGCAGGCCAGTCCCTAGGCATTTGAAATGCCATTTGAACCATCACACAATGAATGTAATATTCCTTTCACTGCTGCTACTCCTGGTGATTATGCTTCCTTAGCATGCCTCCCATTTACAGATAAATATTGCAGCGTTCACAGCATCATAGAATTGTAGAGTTGGAAGGGACCCCGAGGGTCATCTATTCCAACCCTCTGCTACGCAGGAATCAATTCAGAGGAAACTGCAGAGGAAGTGGAAGGAAATGGAGGCAGGGTAAAACAAGGAATGTCCAAAGGCAAAATACCCCTGTGCATCTTCACACTTGTTCACAATGAAAACCACCTTGCAGGTTCTGGTACAAACTGAAACATAGGGATATAAATTTAACAGACCAACTGAGGCTATTTAACGTGCCTTGCTTTTATCATATATATTATCTTTAAGTTGGAAGATGCTTGGGGCCACTTCATGGGCTGAAAGGTGGAGGAGAAATGTTTACATAAATAAAATATGGCAGCTGCTTCTTGTAGCCTATAAACATAAACACACACATACATCCGTTTGCAGGGCATTTCAAAGAAACGTGTCTGGCCTAAGGTGCGGCTGGTCACTTCATTTAGCCAGTCTCTTTCCTAGCAGGGCTCCTGTCCTTGAACAGCTACAGAAGTGGAGGAAATTCAGCAAATGAAATCCCATCTTCATGCCAGCTGCACTTCTGCCTGAAATGCAGCTGTTATGGGCCCAAGGGGAAGACATGCCAAGAAAAGAAAGCGTGACAACCATAGACCATCTCTTAATACAAATCAGTATATGACTTCTTCGGCAGCTTAGGGCTGCAAGGAATACTCAAGGCCAGAGCAGTGGAGGCTGTTCCAACAGGGCAAATGGGGAGCTGCCCCACCAGCCCCCACCTGCCTGCCTTCTCACTTACAAGCACTGGCTGGCAGCCTCCTCCTCCTTAGTCTGCTGCCTTTGGAGAATTCACCAGGAAAGAGGATGGAGATGAAACTGGAATTTGTTGGTTCTTTCTGACCCTGGCCTCCTTGCTTTCTGCCCTTTCAGTCCCAATAGGTTCCAGTCAGCACTGGACCAGGGATTAGTTCAATGCCCTGATTACCTCAATATTGGAGGAAAGTGGGCTAAGACATCATTTATCAAACAAATTCTTAAGACCTTTCCTCTCCAATAAAAATAACCTTAGAAGTTCTACTAGAGTATTTTGGGGGGAACAGCAGCAATGCCACCAGTTCTGGGGGGGAATTGCCTATTACTGTATTATTATTATTATTATTATTATTATTATTGCTCTGAATTTGTCTCTCTGGCTAAACTTCAGCATCTTTGCAGACACAACCCAATGAAGCATCTCCCCCACCCTACTACACCTCCAAAACAGTGTCTCCCCAATTTCCACCCACCGTTCACATTATCTCTCGCTCCCCATCTCATTCGCCCTGTGCCACACATGAGGCTTCCCAATTTGTTATTATTATTTAATCCTAGTAAAGCATCAACACCAACAGCTGCACGACAAGCAAATAACCCAGCAGGAGAATCTTTTGCCTGTCGCCGCATCTCCATCTCGGGGAGGGGGGGCTCATTTCTCCATTTCACGTGGCTGTCAAAGTAAGGGGTGAGGGGAAAGTCTAGGTACTAGACACTCCCCCCCCCAATCCTTTCCGCTCTAAGACCAACCTTATGCCTCCCTATTTCTGACCTAACAGACACAAGATGCTACCCCACTACATCGCTGGCAGCTGCCCCTCCCCACCTTTCCCTGCAAAACACACACCCATTTTGCTCTCCCCAGACCCTCACTGCCCCACTGACAGCTCCCTTCCACCACTGCTTGCCTTTCCTTCCCTCTCCCCTTCAGTGACACTCCCCCCTCCACAAAATCAGCTCAACCTAAACCCTCTTCCTCCCTCAGCAGACATAGAAAAAGGCAAGTTTATAGACAAAGGAGCATCCCATCTGCACCCCTTTGCCGCCTGAGGCTGGGACTTTGCCCACCCATCTTCCTCTCCCCTCTGCTCCCCTCATCTCCATGAATGAACTTAATAGGGCTTTGCTTATTTTTTGCTTGCGATTATTATTATTTGCTTACTATTCTTGCTATGTTGTTAACATTGTTTTATAGATTATAAATACAGGTACTTGTTAATATATTATAGATAGATCATATGATTTGTTAATCATATGACTTTTGCTTTAATTCTGGTGTTTAGCTTATTTCTTAGCTGTTGCTTTGTCAACAGCGTTTTTGCAGGTTGCGACTGCTTCTCCGGTGATTTGTTAACTATTCCATATGATTTATGCTGCGTTTGTGACGTTCTACGCTGCTATCGCTCATTGTCCGTAAGCCACTCCGGGATTCGTGTGAACGAAAAGCAGTATAGAAAATGCAATAACTACTAAATCAATGAAACCACCCCTTGTCACTCTGCTTGCCTTCAATACTTCACTCCCTGGAGGGACAAGACCACCCCACTCCACCCCCCAAAGAAACAATCTGCCTATTTCCTCACCTCATAGAAAACACTCCCTCCCTAGGGGGGTGCCCCACTGTAGGAGAGGGGGTATCACCCCACATGGTATCATCCCAAATAAGGAGAGGGGGTGTCACCCCACATGAGAAGAGGGATACCCCCACACATGACGAGAGGAAGTATCCCCCACATGATAGGGGGTGCCACCCCACGAGGAAAGGGTGTGCCCCCACATGAGAAGAGGGATACCCCCACATGACAAGAGGAGGTATCCCCCACATAATAGGGGGTGGCACCCCACATGAGAAGAGGGATATCCACCCACATGAGAAGAGGGATATTCCCCCACATAATAGGGGGTGGCACCCCACATGAGAAGAGGGATATCCCCCCACATGAGAGGGAAACATCTTTTCCTGCCCCCCGAGGAGGAGAGGGGAGCGGGCAACACCCCACACACCCCATTCTCTCCCCCCCCATCTTGCCCCAGTGACAGCTCCCTCTCTCCCACCCCCACTGCCCGCCCGCCCCGAGTCGCGCCCCCCAACCCCTCACCTCGAAGAGCTCGGGCGTGACGGCCGCCATGGTGCCTGTCCCTGCTCCGTCGCCGTCCCTCAGCCGCCCCCGAAGGCCCGCCGCCCGCCGCCCGGACCAGGCCTCCTCCATGGCCTCTCTCGGCGGCCGAGTCCCGAGCCCTCCTCCTCCTGCTGCTCCTCCTCCGCCGGAAACCGTCCCTCACCAGGCCGCGGCTGGGCGCTTCCCCGGCTCCTCGGGGCCTGCGAGGCGGCTCCGCCCAGGCAGAGGCGCCCCAGTCAGCTGCTGCTACTGCTGCCGTTGCCGCCGCCGCCGGCTAGGCCCCAAAGCCGCACCTCGGAGGAAGCGGGAAGGCCCGGCGGAGGAAGGCGGCCTGAGGGGGCTGAGAAGGCGGAGGCCGCTCTTGAGGGGAGGGGCGCAGGCCTGTCAGAAGCATCGGGGGGGGGGGCTTTTTGAAAAGTGGGGTGCGGGGGGTATCCCACGGAGCGAAGTGGGGAGGGGGGTCTCCTTCTGGTAGCAAGGGTAGGAAGGTACGAATATATAGGAATATATTGAATTTATTGAATATATTATATATATTCAATATATATATTATATATATTGAAAGCCTGTTGGGGAGTTTAAGGCCAGGGCTTTTTGGGGGGGGGGGACAGGAACGTGCTCCAGGGGTCGGAAGACCCTCTAAATAGGGGAGGTCTCTGCACTGCAAGAGGTTCTGGTTTCTGCAATAGCTTCTGGGACAGAAAAAGGGGGAGAGAGAGAGATCTGGTTCCCTCGTGTCTTCTTCTTTTCTGATTGCAAGGGTGCAATTAGGGTGCATGCTCCCCATTGCAAGGGGATAGTGGGGTTGTGGGTCCTCAGCCTGCAACTGGAAGGGGTCTCCGCTTTTTTTGGAGCATCGCCTTTGCTGATTTGCAAAGCTCAGGCATTGTTTGGGGGGTGCGGGTGTGTTTGGGGCACCTGCGACTTTTTGAAGGCGTGCTACCCCGGGGGAGCGAATCGTTGGAGGGTTGTTGTTTTTTAGTGGGGTTGGGGCACTAAACCTGGTGTGCCCTAACCTGTGGTCCAAATTCTGGTTGAGGAACCGGGGAACCGGTGCTCATCCAGGGGAGAAGCTAGCAGTGGATCTGGGGTTGAGGAGCTGGATCAGAAATTTCCCTTGGCACCCGAATGATGCCTGCGAGAAGAAGATCCTAGGCTACGTGGCTGTCACGAACGTGGTGGTCCTTTGCAACCCGTTAAGCCACCTGCGATGGCCTTGAGAGGACTCTGGCTCATCGGCCACGAACAAGGGGCATGTAGCACCGTGCTGTTTTCCAGGTAATATGCTGTAGTGAACTACGTAAGAGCTGGTCAGTATGTTCCTTTCACCACCCAGTGGCTGTTTCCCTGCCCTCTCTCAGCCATTGTGAAGCAGAACGGCCTCTTGTGAGTTGAGCCATCACATAAGGAGCATCTCTTTAAGTCAGGGGTAGGTAACCTAAGGCCCGTGGGCAGGATGCAGCCCAATAGCCTTCTCAGTCTGGCCCACGGGCGGTCCGGGAACCAGCGTGTTTTTACATGAGTAGAATGTGTCCTTTTATTGAAAATGCATCTCTGGGTTATTTGTGGGGCATAGGAATTCGTTCATTCCCCCCCCCCCAAAAAAATAGTCTGGCCCACCACATGGTCTGAGGGATAGTGGACCGGCCCACAACTGAAAAAGGTTGCTGACCTCTGCTTTAAGTGATGGGTCATATCTCGATGACAGAACGCCGCGCTTTGCATTCAGAAGTTTCCAGGTTCAATCCTGGGAATCTGCAGTCAAAATAGAATGGGCAGATTAGATGAGAAAGACCCTCCTCTTCCACCTAAAACTTTGAAAAGCTGCTGCCAGTCAGAGTAGAGAGTATTGGGCTGGATGGGCGAATAGTCTGAATTGATGCAAAACAACTTCTGTGGTTGCTGTTCCTGCGAGGCCTTTCTACTGCCCAGTTTTCCCTGGGATTGCCAGCTTGAGATAAAGACTGAGGATGAGCTCCATTAGAGGAACCAGCCCACCAATGACATTGTGACTTACTGTGATTTTGGTTTCCTAGCATGCGAGCCAAGGCATCTGAAAACAAAGGGCATATTTACACTACATTCCCTCTCCCCAAAGATCTCAGGCAATTGTAGTTTGGAGCGTCTGCATGGGATAGCGCTCCAACAAACCCGAGCTACAATTACCAAGATCCTTTTCGAAAGTCATGGCAGTTAAAATTCTGTAGTGTCAATGTGTCTGGGAAAGACAATACTGGGCAAAAAGGCAGCTTCCTATATTCTTCCTATACAGTAAGCCTGCAACCTACACACAGGTTGCATTCTGGGGATTGCGCCTAAAGCCAAAATCGCATATAGTCGAAAGACATTGGGTGCAATGGTGGGTAGGATTGCCAGAGACTTTTTTGCTGGACATCCACCCTCTTTTTAATATTTGCACATAAAGGTGAATGTGCGTAAGTTAAATGTGCATAAGTTGCGGGCACACTTTATTGATAGTGGCTCCTCTGTGTGACGGACACACAGTACAGTAACATTGTGTTTTGGGTGGTGAGGTACAATGCTTGGGGTACCACAGGAGGCAATTATTTATTATCACCAATGTTTTCGTTCTGGGTCTATGCTTGGGAGTTTGTGTTGCGCAAGCATGGAGGGAATAACCAGGGGATTCCTAGCCCTCTAGTACAGCATTTTCTCTCTGAATGTGGTTGTCACCGGCGCAACGCTGCAATCACAAAACCCTAGTGGCGACTTGCTCTGTGCTTTTGTGTCTCAGCTGCTCCAAAGGCCAGCGTAATTGACTCTGAGCTCTGCCTCCTCTCCAGCTTCATGGCTGGGGAAAAAGAGATTGGAGCTCATGGAGCTTAGCAGAAAACAGTGGAACACTCTTAGTTGCAAGCAGAATCATGGACCTCCTTCCCTGTTTTTCTGGAGTGGCCAGAGCAATGCACAAAACAGGTTGGTGACATGTTCCTCCATATTGCAGAGAAGGTGGCACAAACCAGAGCTCAGAAACCACATCAAGTGTCCTAAACATAATGTGTAGTCTGCCTCCAATATTATACCATTTTCCTCCTGTTTCCCCACGGAGGCCAAATTCTTGGCAACCTTGGATGGGCTACTTGCCCAGGTTCCTGCATTTAAAGGTAAAGATAAAGGGACCCCTGACCATTAGGTCCAGTCGTGTCCGACTCTGGGGTTGCGGCGCTCATCTCGCTTTATTGGCCGAGAGCCGGCGTACAGCTTCCGGGTCATGTGGCCAGCATGACTAAGCTGCTTCTGGCGAACCAGAGCAGCGCACGGAAACGCCGTTTACCTTCCCGCCGGAACGGTTCCTATTTATCTACTTGCACTTTGACGTGCTTTTGAACTGCTAGGTTGGCAGGAGCAGGGACCGAGCAACGGGAGCTCACCCCGTCGCGGGGATTCGAACCGCCAATCTTCTGATCAGCAAGCCTTAGGCTCAGTGGTTTAACCCACAGCACTACCTGGGTCCTGCATTTACATAGGAACAAATGCCTTATTCTGAGTCAGACCATTAGTTCACATAGCTCAATACTGTCTACGCTGTTTGGCAGCAGCTGTCTAGGGCAGGAGTAAGCAACCTAAGGCCCGTGGGCCAGATGCGGCCCAATCACCTTCTTAATCTGGCCCGTGGATGGTCCGGGAATCAGCGTGTTTTTACATGAGTAGAATGTGTCCTTTTATTTAAAATGCATCTCTGGGTTATTTGTGGGGCACAGGAATTCGTTCATTCCCCCCCCCAAAAAAAAATAGTCCGGCCCACCACATGGTCTGAGGGACAGTGGACCGGCCCACAACTGAAAAAGGTTACTGACCCCTGGTCTAGGGTTTCAGGCATGCTTTTGCATGGTAGAGGAGTGGAGAGCACCTCTGCAATCGCTAAGCATATAATATGCATGTGGCACATGGATGCGCAGTCAGAAAGGAGGGGAAGCATTTGCTTGGAGTGCCCATGTTATGGATGTGGGGAGAGGCAGGGTCTATTCCAGTATACAAAGTCGTGATGAGCGTGTGAACATTGCACGTACTTTCACTCACAGGTTTCGCATGAGCATTGGGAGGGTTAAAAAGAGAAACATTAAAAAGCATGTGCCAGATCTGCAAAATCTCTACACAAACTGTGATTGTGATTGTTGAGGTTCAGCAGTAATTGTAGTCTGCATTGTAGACTCAGGAATACTTCAGCCATCCTTCAGCCAAAATGGGAATTAGAGACAACAAATAAAAACCTTCCACCATGCCAGGTTCAAACACCGATTCCACATAATGCCAATTATCCCCTTTTGTTCATTCCTACTGTACTTTAAAGTGACACTGTCAACTTGATATTTGGAATTAAATTAATTTTGATGGGGGGAAATTGAGCTTCTGACAGTGGCGTCTTTTAAAAATAATTACTGTGCAACGTAGTAGTTAAATCCAATTGTTTAATATAAAAAAAAGGTTTTTCTGTTCTCCCGTGGATATTACAAGGGTTTGATATTTCTTTTACTCCTCTGAATAAGGGGAGAATTAACTACGGAGCTGTAGTTAATAAAGGAAGATACAGAAGCAGTTGATGAATCGGAGCCTACAAACAGCGGTAAAGGTTTCTCAAATTTAGAGGGCTGGAAAAGGACATGAGCATAGAAACAAATGAATTGTCTGTTTTATTGGTAATAGAACTGTAAACAGGCAGGGCTCCAGGTTTACCAAAGTATTGGGTCACAACTCAAGTCTTGGGGTGCTTGCAAAGCCTCATTCCCCTGGGTATAGAGAACATCTTGTGTGAATTTTAGTTACAGGTAGGTAGCCGTGTTGGTCTGCCATAGTCAAAACAAAATAAAAAATAAAAGAATTCCTTCCAGTAGCACCTTAGAGACCAACTAAGTTTGTTCTTGGTATCAGATGAAGGCCTGGATGTACAGTGTCCTGATTCATGCTGTGATTTCTCCCCAGAAAAGGATTGTGCAAAAACAGCCATTGTGCAGATAGGTGTCTTCATGGAGCGTCCACCTTGCATGTGAATTGTAAAAGCAGCCCTTAGGACAGTGATGGCTAACCTTGACACTCCAGATGTTTTGGGACTACAACTCCCATCATCCCTGACCACTGATCCTGTTAGCTAGGGATGATGGGAGTTGTAGTTCCAAAACATCTGGGGTGTCAAGGTTAGCCATCACTGCCTTAGGAGTTGGGTCAGTTTAGGGTCAGTTTGGTGCCATGCAGCTCAGACCAATTTGGAGCATGCAACAACAACAACAACAATTTTATTATTTGTACCCCGCCCATCTGACTGGGTTGCCACAGCCACTCTGATTGGCTTCCAGCAGATTAAAAAACCACAATAAACCACCAAAGAATAAAAACTTCCGTATACAGGGCTGCCTTCAGATGTCTTCTAAAAGTTGTATAGTTATTTATCTCTTTGACATCTGCTGGGAGGGCGTTCCACAGGGAGGGTGCCACCACCGAGAAGGCCCTCTGCCCGGTTCCCTATAACTTCACTTTTCACAGTGAGGGAACCGCCAGAAGGCCCTCAGAGCAGGACCGCAGTGTCCAGGCTGCATGTCTCAAGCAACATCATGCTAACCTTCCTTCTTTCTACCTGTGTGTTTCCCCATTGCAGGCGTTACCCCACGGTTGAAAAGCGAGCAAAATGCCTCAACCGAGCAAGTTACGTGGCCGTGCCTGAAGACGGCCCTTTCCTTAAAGCGCTGCTTTTTGAACTGAGGCTGACCAATGAGGACCAGAGCTTCATAGAGCGTAGGGATGGCTGCTCCCGAATCAACAAGACTTCGGTCTATGCCCTCCAGACGGAAAGCGGAGAACTTTGGCCTGTGGTGGCCTTCCAGAAGAGCGGGTTGATTTACGTCGGCCTCCCGTTGGTAGAGCAGCCCTTGGCACCACACCCACCTCTCATCGCCATCAGTGGGGTCTCTCAAGCTTTTGCGGTCTTGTCGGGGCTGCTGGCTTTCATGAACTCCAGCCAGAAGAGCAAAGCAGAGAGGACTTCCAAAATCGGCCAGCTCCCAGGGTTGCTTATGCAGAGCTGTCCTCTTGGCACCCCGCTGGATATGAACTTGAACGGCTCGCCGTTGGAAAACAGCCACGTTGCTCCAAGTAGCCACCCTCAGAAGCCGCCAGCTTGGAGGACCAGCGTGTACAAGGGAAAGCCTCAAGTTAATGTCTGCATTACTGAAAAAGTCAAGTCTGTGCAGTATGACAAAAGGGATGTGTCAGACATGTGGCAGGTTTATGGAACTGTAACTTGCAAGGTGAGACACTTTCTGGCGCAAATCTCTCTAACCTATTTGACACATGAATGCACCTGGAAAAGCAAAAGTTCAGCTCATTTTTATCTTGGCATATGGGGAAGCTGAACCTAATATTTTTAATGCTTCAGCATGCCGCAGAGGAGATGCTTCTTTTTTTAGATTTGTGAACTATACCAGACTGAAAATCTCGCTTTACAGATATGCTTTTACATACCTCCCTCCTAGTTTTGCTAGCTGAATGAAGAGTTAAAAGATGCCACTGCTAACTTCGATATCATTTTTCAGTGTTTAGATTTCAGCCTGTGGTGCTTGCATTATTCATCCTCATAATAGCCCTGCGAGCTGAGAGACACTGTCTCAATTCAGACATTGTAGGTTGTACATGTAATAAATTATAATAGTAAGAATAGTAATGAATAGTAATGATAACGATAATACAATTCGATAATACAGTTAGAGTCAGCAACATCTGGAAGGTTGGAGGTTCCTCTTATACTATGGTTCATATGACATTCCTGCGATAGCTCAGTTGGTGAAGTCTGAGACTCTTAATTTCAGGGTCGTGGGTTCAAGCCCCAGATGGGGCAAAAAGATTCCTGCATAATAATAATAATAATTTATTATTTGTATTTGTACAAATATTATTATTTGTACAAATATTGTACAAATATTATTATTTGTACCCCGCCCATCTGGCCGGGTCTCCCCAGCCACTCTGCATTGCAGGAAGTTGGACTAGATGAGCCTCGTGGTCCCTTCCAATGCTACAATTGGGGGACTCCCTGGTCCTGAATGGGGTAACTGTGCCCCTGAAGGACCAGGTGTGCAGCCTGGGAGTCATATTGGACTCACAGCTATCCATGGAGGCGCAGGTTAATTCTGTGTCCAGGGCGGCTGTCTACCAGCTCCATCTGGTACGCAGGCTGAGACCCTACCTGCCCGCAGACTGTCTCGCCAGGGTGGTGCATGCTCTGGTTATCTCCCGCTTGGACTACTGCAATGCGCTCTACGTGGGGCTACCTTTGAAGGTGACCCGGAAACTGCAATTAATCCAGAATGCGGCAGCTAGACTGGTGACTGGGAGTGGCCGCTGGGACCACATAACACCGGTCCTGAGAGAACTACATTGGCTCCCAGTACGTTTCCGAGCACAATTCAAAGTGTTGGTGCTGACCTTTAAAGCCCTAAGGCCTAAACGGCCTCGGTCCTGTATACCTGAAGGAGCGTCTCCACCCCCACCGTTCTGCCCGGACACTGAGATCCAGCGCCGAGGGCCTTCTGGCGGTTCCCTCACTGCGAGAAGCAAAGCTACAGGGAACCAGGCAGAGGGCCTTCTCGGTAGTGGCGCCCGCCCTGTGGAACGCCCTCCCAGCAGAGGTTAAGGAGATGAACAACTATCTGACATTTAGAAGATACCTCAAGGCAGCCCTATTTAGGGAAGCTTTTAACCTGTGATATTTTAATGTATTTTATATCTGTTGGAGGCCGCCCAGAGTGGCTGGGGAGACCCGGCCAGATGGGCGGGGTACAAATAAAAGAATTATTATTATTATTATTATTACAATTCTAATTTCTATAATGTTGGAACTAAAAAGCTTAGAGAGTAGAAATGTGGATCCCTAAGTGTGCTATTATAGCTATTAACTATTTAAAGGGAAACCTTTATAGGAGGTTGTGAAGTGGGCCGTTCTCTAAGGGGGTCTTTTCCGTTCTCGTGGATAACTAGGGATGCTTTCAAGCCTTCTTTTTTTGTCTTTGAAGTGCGACATCGAAGGCACTGCTCCCAACGTGACCATCGGCTTGAACCTCCCTGCCAACGGCTCTCCCCTCCAGGATATTTTGGCCCACCCTTGCGTTACGTCCCTCGACTCCGCCGTTCTGACTTCCAGCAGCGTTGACGTAATGGACGACTCTGCCTTCAGCGGGCCTTACAAATTCCCTTTAATACCTCCTCCAGACCCCTTCGACCTGTGCTTTTATACTTCCCAGGTAAGGCTGCACGATTTGCAGTGTTCATCCGGCAGGGGGGGTCAGCGGGGTCAGGCACTTGCCAGAGTCGGTACCCCAGCAAGAGGCGCCAAGATCCCCTTGCCCTGCTGCTCCTGCTCCTCCTCCTCGCTGTTCCCCCACCCTCTGGCCTGGTGGGGATGACCAAGTGAGCAGCAATGGCAGTGAGGATAAGAAGCAGCTGGCTCCGCTGGTGATGAAGTGGCGGTGATCGGGACCTGATCCGGAGAAGGAAGGTATGGGGGGGGGAGGGAGGATGATGGTAATAATAATAATAATAATAATAATAATAATAATAATAATAATTTATTATTTGTACCCCGCCCATCCGGTCGGGTCTCCCCAGCCACTCTCGGCGGTTTCCAGCAGACATTAAAATACACTAGCACATCACAGATTAAAAACTTCCCTAAACAGGGCTGCCTTCAGGTGTTTTCTAAATGTCATGTAGTTGTTTATCTCTTTGACCTTTGATGGGAGGGCGTTCCACAGGGCGGGCGCCACTACCGAGAAGGCCCTCTGCCTGGTTCCCTGTAGCTTTACTTCTCGCAGTGAGGGAACCGCCAGAAGGCCCTCGGCGCTGGATCTCAGTGTCTGGGCTGAACGGTGGGGGTGGAGACGCTCCTTCAGGTATACAGGACCGAGGCCGTTTAGGGCTTTAAAGGTCAGCACCAACACCAACAAAGGTCATCTGTCATGGATGCTTTAAGCTGTAAT
This sequence comes from Darevskia mixta, assembly GCA_034641385.1. Taxonomy (NCBI): domain Eukaryota; kingdom Metazoa; phylum Chordata; class Lepidosauria; order Squamata; family Lacertidae; genus Darevskia; species Darevskia mixta. The sequence continues at coordinate 3,050,930 of JAWWNH010000005.1, forward strand.
TCCTGCATTGCAGGGAGCGAACTGGGTGACCCTTGGGATCCTTTGCAACTCTTAAGAGCCAGTGTGTAGTGGTTAAGAGCAGTAGACTCGTAATCTGGTGAACCGGGTTCGCGTCTCCGCTCCTCCACATGCAGCTGCTGGGTGACCTTGGGCTAGTCACACTTCTCTGAAGTCTCTCAGCCCCACTCACCTCTCAGAGTGTTTGTTGTGGGGGAGGAAGGGAAAGGAGAATGTGAGCCGCTTTGAGACTCCTTCGGGTAGTGATAAAGCGGGATATCAAATCCAAACTCTTCATCTTCTTCTTCTTCTTCTTCTTCTTCTTCTTCTTCTTCTATGAGCAGGAAAGAATCTGGGCTGGCACACTTACCAGATTTATGAAGTCTGCAGAAGCAAGAGACCTGCCTGCCTGATCAGTTATCCATTTAAAAATACTTACTATATGTGCCCGTCTTGGTCTGGTTTATTATTTACAGTATGGCACCACGTAATGTGAAGTTTAAGGGTTAAAAGCAACACTTTTAAGCTGGGCACTGTCAGACTGACACAGCACAGGTGCAATATCATCAAATTATCTGTCCCGGTTAATAATCTTGCGCCCCTTTCCCGGACCAACTGTGGTTTCCGGACTGTTTTTAAATGCAGCCGCACGTACAGAGATTTACATCTATAGAAGGCAAAGTTGCAATCACACCTTCCTGTATAATAACATGGCCTCTCATAACAAAGCCTGGTCTCTTCTCATCTCTGTCTCTCTGAAAGGAATCTGCAAGTTAGCAATGGCCCTCCATCTCATTACATGCTTTGAGTATGGCATTGGGCTAGTTTTTGGCCTCCATCCTAGAAATATTTCCAGCACCCTGCTGATCGGTGGTTTAGAGAATCTAGCTTGCAAATGAGTTGTTAATTCCTGTTTTCCATCAGAATTAAGCACTTTCTGCCTAATTATCTTACTGTTTAGCAATCAGAGAGTTTATATCTGACATCTGGAAGCTGTCAACCCATTTTAATTTTATTTATTTTACTTTATTCTAGAATTTGCACTCCATCATGCCTCCAAAGAGGCCTCTGGGCAACTTGAAAACCTACAACCATAAAAAACCCTACAACCATCAATTGATAAAACGCATAAGAATGGTTTAAAAATATGAATATAAAGAATTCAACTCTCTCTCCTCCCGCTCAGGTGCCTGTTCCACCAATTTTGGGGTTTTATCAGCTAAAAGAGGAAGAATCACAGTGGAAGTTCACCGCTCACCTGAAGCTTCATGAAAGTGTGAAAAACACTTTTGAGTACTGTGAGGCCCGTATTCCCTTTCCCAACAGGTGAGAATCATGCAATTGTCCCCTTTTCTGGGAGTGGGATTTTCAAGAACCAACGTGTTTCCTTCCTTGGGTACAGGTAAAAGTTGTCGTTGGAATGAGACTTGAAATAGAGCAATATATCAGATCATATCTAGCCCGATGTTGGGAAACCTTTGACCTTCGAGATGTTGTTCAGTGCTGCTCATCACAATGGCCAATGAGGAAGGACTGGACACCAGCAGTTCACCTTCTACCAATAGGATGGAAAGGGGAGAGGTGTCTCCACTCGCCCTACAGCCGGAACCATTTACAACAGAGGAGTGACGAAGGCTACTGCATGCATCGTCTGCTGGTGCAAATGTTTAATTTGCACCAAATTCACCTCGTACAGAAAGAGTGCATTGTTATTTAACAGGGTGGATTTGATTTAAATCAAATTGATTTAAATCACGATTTATATCACAATTTAAATCACTAGTCAGTAAGGCTTGATTTAAATCACTAGTCAGTAAGACTTGATTTACCGTAAATAGTTTTTTTACAGAAAGACTCATTCTTGCTGGTATAATCTTAATATTTACAACCATATGAAGGTTTCATTTTTGGAATAATAAATTTTCAGAGTAGTTTTTACAGTTATATCAAAAATTACTGATTTGGTTATACTACTAGAAATACATAGACAGATAATAATGAAATTATGGTGAGGTTTAATAAGTTAACTGTTTATATTTGGGCAACTTTTCTGCTGTACTTTATTGGAAGGAGAAAAATAATCATTTCCTTAATAACCATTTAAACAATTTATTTAACTAATACAATAACATGATAGCATATGTATCCATGTCTGTTAACTGATGTGGTTAAACATTTTTAAAAAAAACTTAGACTGAGTTTTAGCACACTTGATAAACTTAAAACAAATCCTTATTTCCTGATGAATAGCCTTTGGACTACAATGTAACTTAAATAGAAGACTATATTTAGAAAGATTTTTCCTCCAAAAGCATTTTATTTTAAAAATCCAATTTAAATAAAAAAAATCCGATTTAAATAAAAAAAATCCGATTTTTTTTATTTTATTTTTAAAAATCATTTATTTTTATCCACCCTGTTATTTAATGAGATTAATTAATGAAGGGATTCCAAGTAAGCCCCAGGTTGCTGTAACGGGGTTTGTTCTTCTGTTGGCGACAGGGGACCCATTACACACCTGGAATACAAAGTCAGCTACGGCCAGCTTGAGGTGGCGAAAGAGAAAAGCTTGCTGGTTTGGGTCATAGGTAAGATAAAACCTATTCTCCCCCCCCCCCCCAAATCGGGATGAGGTGGAGTGGCTCTGTGGTTGGTGCGGAGAAAATAATCTGGTCCTTAATATCACTAAGACCAGGGAACTGGTAGTGGACTACAGGAAAAAAAGGCGGACATTCAGCCCTTGTATATTGGTGGGAACCGGGTAGAGAGGGTGGCTGTATTCAAGTTTCTGGGTGTTACCATCGAGCAGAGTATGACCTGGAGCGCTAATACCATTGCTCTGGTAAAGAAGGCCCAGCAGAGACTTTATTTCCTCAGTCTTTTAAAGAAGAACAATCTGAGTGAGAGACTGCTGGTGTCCTTCTATCGAGGCAGCATAGAGAGCATTCTTACATACTGTATCTGTGCTTGGTTGGCCAGTTGCACAGCCACCGACAGGAAAATGCTCCAGAAGGTCATAACCACAGCCCGAAAGATTATCGGTCATCCTCTCCCATCTTTGGATGAACTATATAGCTCCTGTTGTCTCAAAAAAGCAAACAAACATTTTACAGGATTCATCTCATCCTGGATATAGTCTGTTTGCACGGTTGCCTTCGGGCAAGAGATACAGACCAATTAAATCAAGAACGAATAGACTAAAAATAGCTATAACTGTTTTAAATGCTGTAACCAAATGATATGATCTTTGGGGAGTCATGATGGATGGTATGTATGTGTATGTGTGATTGTAAATGTATAAATGTGTATATGTGGCAGTAAATGTGGGATGGCATTCAATTTCGTTGTACTACGTACAATGACAATAAAGTATCATCTATCTATCTATCTATCTATCTATCTATCTATATCTTTTCTTACTGAAGGGTTGCTGCTTACTGAACATGTTTGAAAAGGCATCACAGCCACCTTGCTGGCTACTCCGTACATTCTTGGGCCATGGGAAGATCAGCCAAGTTCTAATTAAAGCCCTTTTCCTCCCGGTGGGCTTTGCCAACCAGGACTTCTTTTACTTCTCTAGCATAAAGTTGGTGGCCAAGAGTGTGAGCTCTGAACTCAGGCCAGGCATGCTCTCATCTCAGGCAAAAACTCCGTACATCCCATTTTAGGCAGCCAACTGGCCCTCAGTTTCCGCTGCTGTAATGTGGGGGCAATGATAATTCTGACCTTCCCCACAGAAATATCATTAGGGTTATTTAGCTAGTGTATTTGAAGGGCGCACTTGTAAATTATTGTCAGTATCCCCTCCTCTCAGCCATCACAGCCCCTTCCTCCATATTCTCTGCTCTGCCTTCCTGCTTTCTCCTTAACTAGTCTTTCTCCTCCTTGAGTTGGTTCATATGTGCCTAAGGAATAATATGAATAATAAGAATAATTTTATTATTTCTACCCCGCCCATCCAGCTGAGTTGCCCCGGCCACAAACAAATTTTGTTTGTTTATTACCTTTCATTTAAGAGTTGCTTCCTATGAAACTTCCTATGAAACAAAAAATTAATGTCAAAACTCCCTAAGCAATACCGCAGCCCAAGAGTCTATTCAGCAGCCTCGGCTATTGTAGCTGGAGTCAGTCCAGGCCCTGCCCTCCCAGGCCAGGTGGGGAAAGGTCTGCAAGGCAGGGAGCAGGGTCTTCCAGGACTCAACAGCCAAGATGTGGGAATGGACATCCTGTGGAATGGACCGTCTGATGAGATTGTGTCTGCAAGAGGCCCTATCCCGCAGAGTAGCGACGGCTGTCTAGGGAGTTGGGTCCCAGCGTGGGTGTAGTGGTTAAGAGCAGTGGACTCGTAATCTGGGGAACCGGGTTCACTTCCCCGCTCCTCCACATGCAGCTGCTGGGTGACCTTGGGCTAGTCACACTTCTCTGAAGTCTCTCAGCCCCACTCACCTCACAGAGTGTTTGTTGTGGGGGAGGAAGGGAAAGGAGAATGTGAGCCGCTTGGAGACTCCTTTGGGTAGTGATAAAGCAGGATATCAAATCCAAACTCTTCTCCTTCTCCTTCTCCTTCTCCTTCTCCTTCTCCTTCTCCTTCTCCTTCTCCTTCTCCTTCTCCTTCTCCTCCTTCTCCTTCTCCTTCTCCTCCGTGATACCAAAGATTCAACCAGCAACCCCAGATATGCTCTACCACTCAGCCTAAAGCACATGGGTCTTGCAGGTAGACAGGAGGCAACACAGTTTCCGGGGGGGGGGGGGAGCTTTTATCATCTAATGAAAGACCAGCCAGGAAGCTGGATTTGGCGTGAGAGGCCCCCATGGAGACATTAGATTCTGCGGCCAGCGACTCCTTGAATAGACTTGAGCAAATAATTCTCAGTCTGATTTATTTCACAGGCCTATTGTAGTTTCCATTTGCTCTGATTCCCACAAAAAGAGCTGGATTGTGCTTTATTAGCGTCGCTGGTGTCTCACTTTGTGAACAAGTTCCCAAGCTGCATTTGTCAGATACGGGACACTTAATTCTTGGAACTGCTTACTCTGATAATTGGGTTAGCCAAATTTTAAAACCTTGGCTCAGCCTCAGAAAATCTTAAACGGCACCTGAGGATATTTTCCTCTTGGTTGTCAAATTCCCTCCATGCCCTGCAGCCCCTTCCTAGGTTGCCTTTAGGCAAACCACAAACAGTTCTATCCGCCTCAGTCCTTCTTGCCTCCATCTGCAGTATGGGGATAAAAATACTGACCTACATTATGAAGCCTGCTGTAAGGGGGACTGAAATAAACCTTAACAATGTGAAGTGCCTGGAATATTCCAATGTGAGGTGTCAATTCTAAGTGATGCAATGTATTTATTTCAACAATTTGTATACCACTTACTCACAGTTGTCTCCGAGTAGCGTGCTGGTGATCCAATAACAATAAGACAAAAATGTGTTAAAATCAGAATTCAGTTAAAATGCCTGCCCCCCCCCCAAATTTTTTTTTAAAGTTAGTGTTGAAGGTGCCGCATTTTAAGAACTCAGTCGTTTAGTGCCGCGGTGCCTAAACTTTGGAACTCCCTGCCTGGTGAAATCAAGCACCTCAGGCACCTTCACCATGCTCTTTTCAGCGCCTGCTAAAAACGTTGAAAACATGCTTAGAAAGTTGAAGAAAGTTTAATCTGTTTCAGTATTTTAATTTTTGTACGTTTTAAAGTAGGGGTCAGCAAACTTTTTCAGCAGGGGGCCGGTCCACTGTCCCTCAGACCTTGTGGGGGGCCGGACTATATTTTTTTCGGGGGGGGGGGAATGAACGAATTCCTATGCCCCGCAAATAACCCAGAGATGCATTTTAAATAAAAGGGCACATTCTACTCATGTAAAAACATGCTGATTCCCGGACCGTCCGCGGGCCGGATTGAGAAGGCGATTGGGCCGGATCCGGCCCCCGGGCCTTAGTTTGCCTACCCATGTTTTAAAGTATGGCTGCACATTTTTCTTGGTTTTATTTTTTTTTCTCTTTTTGAAACCACTTTGAGGTTGTGTGTGTGTGTGTGTGGTTCTTTTTTACAATCAAGCAGTGTATAAATTTTATGAAATAAAATAAATAAACAGGGAGGGGGTTCCGTCTGACCTCAACTGGAAGGGAGTTCCACAGAGCTCCTGCTGGTTATGAGCTGTGCATTCAAGCCATGGGGAACCACTAACAGTTACTCCTAAAATTCCTCTTCCTCCTCCTCCTCCTCCTCCTCCTCCTTCTTCTTCTTCTTCACAGCATTGGGGCAGTATTTGCCTGTAAAGGGTTTAGGGCCAAACCAGAGGTGCAGGTGGCCAGATCCATGTGTTTAAACCAAATAGGAAGTATGGAGGGTGACTGATTTAAAGATCCATGGGCTGGGTTTCTTTCAGCCTTTGCTCAGGACTTAAAGTACCCCAGGTGGGGCTGCCCCAACAGTTCTCTCAAGTTACGAGTGGTCACTTTAGGAGCTGGTTCTCATGGGCTCCAAATCCTGGGCTTCACCCCCCACCCCTTCTTAGAAATCGTAAAGGTAAAGGGACCCCTGACCATTAGGTCCAGTCGCAGACGACTCTGGGGTTGCAGCGCTCATCTCGCTTTACTGGTCGAGGGAGCCGACGTTTGTCCGCAGACAGTTTTTCTGGGCAGGACTAAGCCGCTTCTGGCGAACCAGAGCAGCGCATGGAAACGCCGTTTACCTTCCCGCCAGAGCGGTACCTATTTATCTACTTGTAATTTGATGTGCTTTCGAACTGCTAGGTTGGCAGGAGCAGGGACCGAGCAACGGGAGCTCACCCCGTCGCGGGGATTCGTACCGCCGACCTTCTGATCGGCAAGCCCTAGGCTCAGTGGTTTAACCCACAGCGCCACCTGCGTCCCCTCCCTCTTAGAAGTCTTACATAAATGCTCTTGCTATTATTACGACTCTGAAACCTTTCTTTTTCTTTTAAAGGACAAAAATTCCCCAAGTCATTGGAAATTTCCCTTTCTGGGACTGTCGCTTTTGGCGCCTTGAGTCCAGAGCAGCAGATTGACCCTGTGTGTACTGGAAGCACCACTTACATCAAAGTAAGTCGTCTGCTTCAAGAGAAGCTGGGACTTAGTTGTGCAGTTGTGTCACCCCCCCCCCCCAAAATGGATGGACTTGGGCACTGTTTTCATCAAGAATCTTTGTAAGGGTCTTCAACCAGGATATGGGTGGGTGTTAGGAAACAAGAGGGACGTTGGTATTTTCCGTTCCTATCCTCCAATTCTACTCACTTACAGGGGGGGGGGAAGTATTTGATCCCCTGCTAAATTTGCCCGTTTGCCCTCTGACAAAGAAATGACCAGTCCATAATTGTAACGGTAGGTTTAATCTCAGCTCGTTACATACAGTGAAGATACCAGGTAGCCTGACATCTGGCTGGTTGACAGGGGATCAAATACTTATTTCACTCATTATAATGCACATCAATCTCTGACTTTTGTCTTCTGGGTTTCTGGGGGTTTTCCTGTGGTTATTCTGTCTCTCGCAGCTACAGTAAATCTACCATTACAATTACGGACTGGTCATTTCTTCGTCAGAGGGCAAACGGGCAAATTTAGCAGGGGATCAAATACTTTCCCCCCCCCCTCACTGTATGTGCAGGAATACCAAAACAATTCAAGGGGTGTGAGGGCCTTCACTAGCTGTAGGAAGTAACCTCCTTGTGCAAAGATTAGATACGCCGTATTTCCCCGTGTATTAGACGAGGTTTTTTGACTCAAAAATCGTGTAAAAAAACGGGGATTGTCCAATGCACGAATAGTGGCATGGGGGAGGGGAGAAGCGGCACGCCAGCCAGCCGGTTGGGAGCGCAACTTCCCCCGATGCCGCTGCCCGCGGGAACTTTGGGCCATCTCCCCTCATTTTCTTAAAATTGAGTCCCCCAAAATAAGAGGGGGTCTTATTCATGGGGGCGTCTTATACAGGTGAAACTCGAAAAATTAGAATATCGTGGAAAAGTCCATTCATGTAAGCAATTGTTTTCATTAGCTACTGGAGTTTAATATATGAGATAGACTCATGACATGCAAAGCGAGGTATGTCAAGCCTTTGTTTGTTATAATTGTGATGATTATGGCGTGCAGCTGATGAAAACCCCAAAGTTGAAATTGTTAATTTGGGGTTCTCATCAGCTGTACGCCATAATCATCACAATTATAACAAATAAAGGCTTGGCATATCTCGCTTTGCATGTCATGAGTCTATCTCATATATTAGTTTCACCTTTTAAGTTGAATTACTGAAAGAAATGAACCTTTCCACGATATTCTAATTTTTCGAGTTTCACCTGTAGATGGAAAAATACGGTATATTCTACCTAGTCTATGGGGACGGGGAGGTGTTTGAGCAGATATGAGGATCTGTACATCTTACTGTTTTCTGCTTGGTTGCGCTTAGCTTTATTTTAGAATCCTGGATTTCACGCTGACCGGATGTTACACAGACCAGCATTCCATCCAGGTCTTTTCCTCGGGAAAACCAAAGATCAGTACAGGTGAGCAGGGTAACATCTCCCGCTGGTTTTACGTTAAAACAGAAGGACAAGGTGTAAATAGGTGAACTTGCCTTGGAGCCTCCGTTTCAAAATTACGTTCTGCAGAACTTATCATTATTGTTATCAATTAAATTTCTACACCACCCTTCATGCGATGGTCACAGGGCAGTTTACAGTATGAAAACACAAAAATGCAACAGAAACAATAACACACACACACACAGTTTAAAAGGCCATAGATTTAATTAGCCAAAAGCCTGGGAGAAAAGGAAGGCTTTTGCCCATCACTTAAAGAGATATAATGAAGGTGCCAGGCGAACCTCCCCGGGGAGAGCATTCCACAAGCAGGGAGCCACTGCAGAGAAGGCCCCGTTTGGGGGTCAGTTCATATGGGGAGAGGCAGTCCTTAGGTATTGTGGTCCTGAACCATTTAAGGCTTTATAGGACAAAGCCAGCACTTGGAATTGGGCACCTCCCGTCCATCCAGTCTAGGGAACTACCCACTAACAGAGCCTCAGTCTTAGGTGGATTGAGCTTCAATTTGTTGGCTTTCATCCAGGCCATTACGGAGGCAAGACACTAGTCCAGCGCTTCCACTGCCTCACCTGCAGATGTAAAGGAGAAATAGAGCTGTGTGCCATCAGCATATTGCTTCCAACATGCTCTAAAATGTAGCTTTCAACTATATGATTTGTTGAGTAAAAACGTTACGGCCTTTTATTATGTCTAGTATAAACTTTTTTAAAAAAAAATTATGAAATTAGAATCTCAAATGTATTTTAATCATTTGTGCTTTTGTGTGTTTTGATATATTGTATAGTAGCTTATTTCTCTCTCTCTCTCTCTCTCTCTCTGTGTGTGTGTGTGTGTTTATTTTAATTTCAGCTCGAGAATTGCTTTCTTCAGATTACTACATCTGGAATTCCAAAGCCCCGGCACCTGTAGTGTATAGAACTTTACTTTTCTAATTTCCCCTCAATTTTGTACTTGAAATGGGAAAAAAGTACTGAAATATTTTAACTGACCTGTTCATTATTTAAGCTCTCGTTTGGGGCGGGAAACAACAAACATATTTATTTCGCTTAAATGTTGTGTATTGTTTTGTGGGCCCGCCCACCCCTTTCGTAGCTACCTGTAGCCAATGACATTGTAGGTTTTCACCGCCAACACATCATCAATGGTCTGCAACTGGTCCTCCTGCCTTTCTAGAAATCTAGATATAGGAATGCTATGGAGTGAGATCTTTATTGGGGGGGGCAGGCTCTTGCAGGTACTATTACCTTAGTGTAATAGCCTTTTTAACCTCCTGTTGAGCACAGCCATCTCTCCTCTTTGGCCAAGCCCATTTGTAAAGAAACCTGTATGAGGTAATCCTGTTTTTAAAGTAACTCCGTGCATGTGCAGAGTAGCTTTCACTTACCGCTGAGCAATTGCAGTCTGGCGCTGTGCCATTGGAATTCTAGAACTGGCCTTCCTGCATGTCCAGAAGAGGGCAACCAAAATGGTCAAAGGCTTGGAAACGATGCCTTATGAGGAACGGCTTAGGGAGCTGGGTATGTTTAGCCTGGAGAAGAGAAGGTTAAGGGGTGATAGGATAACCATGTTCAAATATGCCATATTTGCCTAAGGATGCCATATAGAGGAGGGAGAAAGGTTGTTTTCTGCTGCTCTAGAGAAGCGGACATGGGGCAATGGATTCAAACTACAAGAAAGAAGATTCCACCTAAACATTAGGAAGAACTTCCTGACAGTAAGAGCTGTTCGACAGTGGAATTTGCTGCCAAGGAGTGTGGTGGAGTCTCCTTCTTTGGAGGTCTTTAAGCAGAGGCTTGACAGCCACCTGTCAAGAATGCTTTGATGGTGTTCCTGCTTGGCAGGGGGTTGGACTGGATGGCCCTTGTGGTCTCTTCCAACTCTATGATTCTATGATTCTATTCCTTCCAGGGCTGTGTTCATCCATTAGGAAAGACAGAGCAAAGTATTTGATTCACGACTCAATTCGTGCTTCTTGAAATTGATCTTTAAATCTACAAGCCTAAATGTCAGGTCCTCCCCCTCATCGGTCGTTCAATAAGGGAGCCAAGCCATGTGTCTTTCAGTAGTTTTAATCAGTTCTCATTAATTTACAGTGCAGAGCTGAATCATATCATGTCTGATCACTCACTAGCAGAATCCGGAAGTGCCCCCCTGCGATTTTGGTGCCAACAGAGCAGTTTAGGGAACCGGAAACGCCGTTTCCTCCTACGTAATCTCTGCGCCCGACCTGACTGCTGGTTGGTGCCAGGCCTGTCTCTATATCTCTCGAGCCCTGGCACTCCTTCCCTCCCAGCCCCCAACTGCTTCTCCCCCGAAGAGCTGCTGGTTTCGCTCGCAGATGAGTCAGTAGTCAGAACAGGTGGCTGCTCCCTATAAACACTCAGGGCTGGACTGGCAGGGGGAGGCAGATCCCTGACACTAAAGGTAAAACTACAAGCCTATTAACATTAGTCGGTGCAAGTTGACAAGGGGTGAAATCCTTTTCCAAAGGTCACAGTGCGGCTTAACAGCATAAAAACACAAAATGCATAACATAGTGAGAAACAATTGCCCCCTCCCCCATTTAAAAGGCCATAGATTGTCAGATGCTGCTGCAAAACTTTCTGACCAGCTTTTAACAGCTTCCAAGCTCCTCTTCCATATAAACCCAGCAAGCAGAAGAACAAACTATTCCAAATTTTATGGAACAGAGAAGTCACAAAAGCTGCATGCTAATTCTACATTAATATATATATATATTCCACTGGTATCTTCAGGAATACAGGAAACAGTTTCAGCAGGCTGTTGGAATAAATGGGCAAAATTGTGAAAGGTGGGGGGGGGGGACTTTGGGACCCTGGAGAGTAGCACAAAAGGAGAGACAAACAGCATCTTTCATCACCAGGCACAATGGCCAGACTTTTGTTTAACTGTGTTGCTGTGTGATAAATAAGATCAGTGATTGTGTATGGGGAGAAGTTTCAAAAACTATAATTTGAAAAACTGCTCAGGTTGAGATACCAATCTGACGGCTGGTACAGCATCATAAAGAGGAGATTGATTAGCACAAGCCATGATGCTCGGCCGAAAAAAAGACTGCTTGGCAAAACTTCTGAAAGGACAGCCAGGGTGTGCTGAAATTAAAACCCCCTGTTTCTCAAAGATACCATCTAGGAGATACCACCTGTATGCAGACATTAGTTTGCTTCTTGGTAGTTAGAATATGTGTGTATAACACTGTGTACTGCACACATAAGGACAGAAGAGCCTGCAGGATCAGGCCAGTGGCCCACCTAGTCCAGCATCCTGCTCTCACAGGGGCCAACCAGGGGCCAATTGTGGGAAACCCACAATTGGTCCAGTCCTCTTTTAAAGCCATCCAAGTTGGTGGCCGTCACTGCCTTCTGGGGGAGAGAGCTCTGCGAAGAAGGACTTTCTGTTATATGTCCCGAATCATCCATCATTTAACTCCGCTCTGGTCAGACCTCACCTGGAAGACTGTGTCCAGTTCTGGGCACCACAGTTCAAGAAGGATACTGACAAGCTGGAACGTGTCCAGAGGAGGGCAATCAAAATGGTCAAAGGCCTGGAAACGATGCCTTATGAGGAACGGCTTAGGGAGCTGGGTATGTTTAGCCTGGAGAAGAGAAGGTTAAGGGGTGATATGATAGCCATGTTCAAATATATAAAAGGATGTCATATAGAGGAGGGAGAAAGGTTGTTTTCTGCTGCTCCAGAAAAGCGGACACGGAGCAATGGATTCAAACTACAAGAAAGAAGATTCCACCTAAACATTAGAAAGAACTTCCTGACAGTAAGAGCTGTTCGACAGTGGAATTTGCTGCCAAGGAGTGTGGTGGAGTCTCCTTCTTTGGAGGTCTTTAAGCAGAGGCTTGACAGTCACCTGTCAGGAATGCTTTGATGGTGTTTCCTGCTTGGCAGGGGGTTGGACTGGATGGCCCTTGTGGTCTCTTCCAACTCTATGATTCTATGTACTCCATTGGATGTCCCTAGTGTTACGAGAGAGGGAGAAATAATTGATCCACTTTCTTCATAATAATAATAATTTATTATTTATACCCCGCCCATCTGGCTGGGCTTCCCCCGCCACTCTGGGCGGTTTCCAACAAAATACTAAAATACAATGATCAATCAAACATTAAAAGCTTCACTAAGCAGGGCTGCTTTCAGATGTCTTCTTAAAGTCAGGTAGTTGTTTATTTCCTTGACATCTGGTGGGAGGGAGTGCCACAGGGCGGGCGCCACTACTGAGAAGGCCCTCTGCCTGGTTCCCTGTAACTTGGCTTCTCGCAGTGAGGGAACCGCCAGAAGGCCCTCGGCGCTGGACCGCAGTGTCCGGGTAAATCAATGGGGGTGGAACGTACAGTGGAACCTAGGTTTTCAAACGTATTCCATTCCGGAAGACCGTTCAACTTCTGAAATGTTCAAAAACTAAGGATCAATGGGGTGGCTGCAAAGTCAATGGGGTGGGGGGGAGAAAAATGCACCCCGGAAGCTGTTCGACTTCCGAGGCGCATTTGAAAACGGAAGTAATTAATTCCGGGTTTCCAGCATTCGAGTTCCGAACTGCTTGGCTTCCGAGACGCTCGAAAACCAAGGTTCCACTGTACAAGGTGCAGATGAGTTGGTAAATGGCTCCTGGACTGGGCCACTTCAGGTGGCAGATTTATCATGTTGTTCCAGGTGCTGTCATAGGAACACCAGAAGCTGCCTTCTACTGAGTCAAACCCTTAGTCCACCTAGCGCAATACAGTGGTACCCCGGGTTACGTACCTGATCCGTTCTGGGGTGCCATTCGCACCCCGAACAGTGCGCAACCCGGATGCCCATTTTGCGCATGCGCAAAAGCGCAATATTGTGCTTCTGCGCATGCGCGAACTGCGCAGAACGCTTCTGCGCGCGCACGGACCACGCGGACATGCACAGAAGCATCCGCGCAGCAAAATGCACTTCTGGGTTTGCTGAGTACGCAACCCAAACGTACACAACACGGAGCGTAAGGCAACACGGGGTACGCCTGTATTGCCTGCGCTGGCTGGCAGCGGCTATCCCGGAGGCAAGGCATGCTTCTCTCCCAGCCCGACCCGGAGACCGAACCTGGGACCTTCTGAAGCCGAGCAGGTGCCCTGCCACCAAACTACGAATCTTCCCCATCTCTAGGCTCCGGCGCCTTCCTCAGCTTTAATAATAATAATAATAATTTATTATTTGTACCCTGTCCATCTAGCTGGGTTCCCCCAGCCACTCTGGGTGGCCTCCAACAGATATTAAAATGCATTAAAATATCACAGATGAAAAACTTCCCTAAACAGGGCTGCCTTCAGGTATTTTCTAAATGTTATGTAGTTGTTGATTCCTTTGACCTCTGATGGGAGGGCGTTCCACAGGGCGGGCGCCCCCACCAAGAAGGCCCTCTGCCTGGTTCCCTGTAGCTTTGCTTCTCGCAGTGAGGGAACCGCCAGAAGGCCCTCGGCGCTGGATCTCAGTGTGCGGGCTGAACGGTGGGGGTAGAGACGCTCCTTCAGGTATACTGGACCAAGGCCGTTTAGGGCTTTACCATACTGGCTTTGAAATGTGATTGGCCAAAGTAACACAGAGCCGAAAGAAGTCTGGGAATGAGCAGCTGATTCCCCGGGAGAAGAAATCAGGGGTGCGCAGGAGGAAGAAGGGAGACGCCCCGCCGGTCGGCGCCAAGCAGACTGAGCTGTTGGGAGGGGAAAGTCCATTGCTCTCTGTGGTAAACTCTCCTCCTGTCGCAGGACAAAGGCATGAGCACCCCTGTGTGCATTCCAAGGAGATGAGCTGGACATCCCAGCGCTGCTTTTGATTCTGTCTAGAAACCTATCTTTTCAAGATAATTTCTTTCACAAAACAAAAAAAGTAAGGGGGGGTTGGAGTGGAAGACAAAAGTCTGTTTCCCATTTGGTAGGTGACCTGTTTAATGTTTTCTCTGTGTCTGGGAACTCCTTAGTGTAATTACGGACCTTTGAACTCCCCAACTAATCCGGAGCTATTTTGTATTCCTGACTCATCTCGAAGGCTGGACCTTTCTTTTCTTCCGAGTCTGCTGCCACAATTAAAGAAGAAACAGCTGCATTTCAAAGAGATTCCAATTCCAGAAGCTAAATCGTGATTGACACGTTCTTATTCTAAGCTATAAGAAACTCGTAAGAGTCCTTTCTTGGGTTAAAACTTCAATCATTTTCTAAAAAATTATCTCAATATGGATTTTATTCATTTTCTTTGATAGCCATTCTTTGGGCAAGACACACACACACACACACACACACACACACACTGCGCTGGTGGCGAATATGAACTGCTAGCATAAGGGAGTCTTGGGAGTCTGAGCCATCTTCTAGAGACAGAAATGGGCAAATTCCGTTTAGTGTCAAAAATTACGATTAGGGAATCAGACACCTGCCACATAGCCTAGCGTGGTTCCAGGCAGCCAAAAGATGAAGGGGGTGGGACGTTCTTCAAGTCGGATGCCAACGGCGAAGGCTTGTCATCAACCCAACAGTGAAAGCCGCCAATAGGAATTCACATTTTTACCAGTTTAGGAATGTATAATCTCTTATTCCAGTTTAGCATAACTTCTTTCGGTTCCCTTAACCCAAGGAGCAGTCGTTTTGCAAAAATGCAAATTATTAGTCATTAATTCCCCTCCAAAAAAAATCTCTGAATGTCTGCTTTGAAACAGCTAGCAAAATACATAAGGTTTTGAGATAACGCTGGCAGCAGTTTCTGGAATTGGAGGCAAGACAGGTGGCCAAACTGAACGGTTGGAAGTAAGGAATTGTGGAAATAGCCAGGATCCTTAAGGGGATGCTCTGGGTTTACTAAAAACAACCTTTTGCAGAATGTGCAGCCAGAATCCAAATACATAAAATTCACTTGAGTTCAATTTCCAGATTTGTTTTGGGCAATGCAGATGCTTATTTAAGATGGGGGGGGTTGGGGGGTAGCTGTCCGCATGCTGCTGTTCTGCTTTCGGCTTTCAGTGTCTCAAAAGGAGTTTGCCGAAGGGAGCAAGTTAACTAGGTTGCAATCCTATACTCACCTACCATGTTTCCCCTATTTTAAGACACAGCCTTATATTCCCCCCCCCCCAAGAAAACGCACTGGCTTATTTTGAGGGGATGTCTTATTTTTATTACGTAAGCACGCTTTGGCAAGGCCACGCTCGAGTTCTGGGGCTGCGAAGGACGGGACGGGCGCGGAGCTCTTTGTTTGCTTGCTGGCAGCGGGGGGAGAATCCAAGCTGCGCTTTGAGGAAACGGGCACCAGAGAGACCCGCTTTCGCTGGGCGCTCTCTCCTGCTCCTCCTCCGCCGCCTTCCCTCCTCGAAACTCAACAGAAGCCTTGTTTTCCAAGGGGCCTCTTGGGCGACGCGCGGGGCAGCTCGGGGGATTTCGTCGTGGCGGCGAGCAGGGAAAGCCCGTGCCGCCTTCCCTCTCTGCGCCGAGCGGAGTTGGGCGAGCGCGCAGGCAAAGAGACCTTCGGAGTGCCTTTGTCGCGCCCACTGCCCCTTCCTGTGCGCCCTGCTCTGCAGAGTTCCTGAGCGCTGCTTCTGGGGCTGACTGGTTTTGGTGGCGGGACTGGACGCCCAGCCCCACTGCCCTCCAGAACTGCGCCTATCACTATGGCTTAGTTTCGGGGTATGGCTTATATTTCGCAAATGCGAAAAAATCCTGCTATGGCTTATTTTATGACTACGTCTTAAAATAGGGGAAACAGGGTACCTGGGACAAAGCCCCACTGCCTTCAGCAGGACTTACTGTGTAGACATGTATAGAACTGCACCGTTAGTTTTTAATTTTAGTGTCACATTTATATCCCGCTCTTCCTGCAAGGAGCACACATGGTTCTTCCCTGCCCTCACAACAACCCTGCGAGGCTGGCTAGGCTGAGAGATAGTGACCGGCCCAAGGTTACCCAGTGAGCTTCATGGCTGAGTGGAAATCTGAACCCTGGTATCTGCCAGGTCTTAGTCCAGCACTCTAACCACTGCACCACACTAGGTCTATAATTACCGGTACAATTTCTTTTGTACAGTCTCGCCTCAATTGGGTTTCTCTGAGTCGCTTCTGCAGTAAATTTATCACTACAATGTGAAGACCCAGCAAAGTTCCACTTCACTGTTTGGCTGCAGGTCAAATCCGACGGCTTCCGAGATGTCTGTGAGAAGCAGCGATAGGGAACATTTTTGGGGATCCTGATCAGGATCAGCCTTGCAAGCTACAGTTTATCATTGGGCACCTGTCAATCACCTGCCATCACAATGAGATCAAGTGCAGCTAGAAGATTCTTTTGTTGGTTGCAGAATTTCGCAGAATCCCCTAAAGGGGGGGTCCCTCCTTTGAAAAGGATCAGAAATAGAATTTCTAGGTATTCTGTCATCTATCATTGTTATATTAATGATGATTACATTTGTTCACCACTTTTTACAAAGCATCTCTAAGCGACTTTACAGATTTTATTTTTTTTTAATGCAGAATGCACCAAACATTTACAATCCGAAACACTATCTAATACATGGGGGGGACCCGATAAAAAAAATAAGCATGCCTTTCTGTGGCCGCAATAGACCCACACGCAAACACCTTTTATGATCTCCCCTAGACACATTTGGAAGAATGAAACCCATGAGAATATAAAGATGGCAAAGAAGCCAGGGCACTGCCCTTACCCTGATTCAGACCATTGTTCCATCTAATAATCTAATTATTATTATTTATACCCCGCCCATCTGGCTGGCCTTCCCCAGCCACTCTGGGTGGCTTCCAACAAAATATTAAAATACAATAATCCACTACCGAGAAGGCCCTCTACCTGGTTCCCTGTAACTTGGCTTCTCGCAGCGAGGGAACCGCCAGAAGGCCCTCGGAGCTGGACCTCAGTGTCCGGGCAGAACGATGGGGGTGGAGACGCTCCTCAGTATTCACTGACTGGCAGCAGCACTTCTAGCCCTACCTGGAGATTCTCACGATTGCACCTCACCCACCCAACCACAGCTTTCCCCTTGAAGGAAGCTGCTTTATCCTAAGACCAATTGGTCCACCGAGCTCAGTCTACACTGACTGGCAGAGGCTCTCCAGGAGGAGTCCAGGTAAGGGGGCATTCCCAACCCTACCAGGAAAAGCCAAGGGATCAGCACAAATTTCTAGAAAGCCTTCGGGAAACCCCAATGCCTATGGGCAGCAACCATGAACTATTACCATTTAATGCACGTACTGGACTAGACTTGCTAGTTTCAGAATCTTTTGGCCTCTTCATACCTTCCAGACGTAAATATTTGCAACGAGAAAGAATCCTGCGGCACCTTAAATGCAAACCCCTTTATTCTGGGGTACGCTCTCATGGACTACAGTCCACTACATACCCTCTTTACGCCTGCTCACCAACAGCCGTAGCTAAAGAGTGAAAGAAATCAATGCCCAGGATCACTTAAGCAGGATCTTGCTCACCCTTCGCAGGGAGTAAGTCCCATGGTTCTCCATGGGGCTCACTTCAGAGTAGGCATGCATAGGATTCCACTGGGTGGAATTATGATCTGGGCAAATCTGCCCCTCCCAAGTCCAGGATAACCTTGGGTGGGCAGAACAGGGTGCATTGGGTTTGTGGAGTTTGGCGCCCTACCGTGTGTGTGTGTGTGTGTGTGTGTGTGTGTGTGTGTGTTCAGACAGACAGATGATTCTTAATAATTCTTGATTTCAAATTTAAGAACTGGTTGGTCATGTTGTTTAGTCGTGTCCGACTCTTTGTGACCCCATGGACCAGAGCACGCCAGGCACTCCTGTCTTCCACTGCCTCCCGCAGTTTGCTCAGACTCATGTTGGTAGCTTCAAGAACACTGTCCAACCATCTTGTCCTCTGTCGTCCCCTTCTCCTTGTGCCCTCCATCTTTCCCAACATCAGGGTCTTTTCCAGGGAGTCTTCTCTTCTCATGAGGTGGCCAAAGTCTTGGAGCCTCAGCTTCAGGATCTGTCCTTCCAGTGAGCACTCAGGGCTGATTTCCTTCAGAATGGAGAGGTTTGATCTTCTTGCAGTCCATGGGACTCTCCAGAGTCTCCTCCAGCACCATAATTCAAAAGCATCCATTCTTTGGCGATCAGCCTTCTTTATGGTCCAGCTCTCACTTCCATACATCACTAGTGGGAAAAGCATAGCTTTAACTATACGGACCTTTGTCGGCAAGGTGATGTCTCTGATTTTTAAGATGCTGTCTAGGTTTGTCATTGCTTTTCTCCCAAGAAGCAGGCGTCTTTTAATTTGTTTGGTCATATATTCATAGAATTTTATGACCCCAGAAAATAGCAAGTCATCCAGCTCTCGGTAGGGCTGCCCTCCACTGTGTTAAGATTGGGTGATCAGCCTGGGAGGTTCTTAAGCAGAGGTTGGGTGGCCATCTGTCATGTATGATCTAGTTTCCTGCACTGCAGGGAGATGGACAGGGTGACCCTTGGTGGTCCCTTTCAACTCTACAATTCAATGATCCTGGCCCTGCCCCCTTTTGCATTTGGCCCCTTCCCACTACTGAGATGCACCCCCTCCCCCAAGGACCCCATGGCAGATCACCTGCTTTCCGGGGGATTCCTAAAATGTTTCTGTTAGTCCCCAGCATCTTCTGGTAAGAGATGGGAATGCCCCCAACCTGAAATCTCAAAACCCATTGCCAGTCAGTGAGTAGACAATACTAATCAATGTCTGGCGCTGGATAAAACTTCTGTAAATTCTCTAGAGATTAAACTAGCTTGCAGGGTGGTGTGGGGCTGCCCATCGACGCTCAAATTGCCCAATCTCAAGTTTACGTGTTCATTTAATTCAGAAGATTACCTCCCCACACCTTGAAAGCCATCTTACTTGCTCCCCCAGTGCAAAAATTCATCTAGGCATTCAGTGCTAGAATATTGTTTTTATGCAGCACCATTTGTGTTATTTAAAACACACCGACACAAATTTCAAGAACATAGCTGTCAACTTTCGGATTTGAAAATAAGGGATTTTCCCCAAACTTTCGGATTTGAAAATAAGGGATGCCGCGAGGGCGGTGCAATGGCACCAAGTAGCCTCGCCACCCTGCGCTCCAGAGGCTGCATGCGAATGGGTGAGCGAAAGAGTGAGCGCATAGACGGCAGGCAGGCTGGCTGTCTGGTTGGGCGTGAGGGTCTGGCTGCACAAGGCATGCAAGCTCCGCCCCCAGTCGGTCTCAGACTCCTTATTGGCAGCCGAGCAACGCAGCTGAGGAGCCTCCCTGGCCGGCAGGAAGGGAGAGGAGCTGCTTTCTTTGAAATCCGGGAAATTTAAGGGATATCAACAATCTGAGATAGCAGCGGGAAACGGCATTGGAATAAGGGAGTTCCCCGCAAAAAACGGGAGGGTTGACAGCTATGCAAGAAGTGTGTGTTTTTAAACAAGTCGCCCATCACCATCATTTGTCCCTCCCTTATAATCTCACCAATTCTTCCCTTTTTGGTGTTCCGAGTTCCAGGGGAAAATTGAATACCAATAATTGGGGAAGCAACAGAAATGAACATATACAAGGCAGAAGAGAGGAAGAAAGAGGAAAGAGAGGTAAGGAAAACGCCCTATGCAGATATACTGTATCAGCCACTAAGAGTTTCCTTAAAGATGCTATAAATCTCAAAATAGCATCTGAAAGAATCCCTGCCAAGTAGTTTGACATTTTTGCTGAAAGGAAGTTATTTGCCGTTTTTCGCAGCCAGGTCAATGCTTGGCCCTTTCCAGCTCAGCAGGGCAAAGCCTTTAGCCTTAATTGCTGCAAGTAAACCACCCTTTCTGACATTTGTTTAGCTCCTACAGATCCGGAATGTAAGTATCCCCAAAGCACAAGTGTAAGACTCGGGTGAAAAGGCACATTTAGGGTGTGTGCATGCGATGCTGAGCTGCAGAATACTAGGAACACCGGAATCTGCCTTACACTGAGTCAGACCCTTGTTCTAGCTGCCTCTGCATTGCCCACACAGGCAGGCAGCAGCTCTCCAGGGTGTCAGGTACCGGTAGGGGTGATTGCCAGCCTGACCTGGAGACGCTGGGGATTGATTCTGGGGCCTTTTGCAAGCTGTGTGCTCTACCCCCTGAATAACAGACCATTCCCTATAGGAGTTTAAATATCTGCCTCATACCAGGCCAAACCTCATTTAACTCAGGGTTGCCTTCTCTGACTTGCAGCTGCTCTCCAGTGTTCAGCAGTGACTACATAATTGCATGAGCACTGTTCCAGAGTATTTTTTCATTTTCATGTATTCGAAAAAAGATTGGTTAATGAAGAAATTACATAACTTTCTACTAACGAGTGTTGAACTAATTCGGTGATGAAGAATTCAACGAAGCAGTAGCTGTTATCCGGAAACACTGTTCAGAGTTGGACATCAGAATCGGACATTTGCTGATTATACAAAGCTTCACAGCTTGTTCTCCACCGGGTAAAGTCTGGCACCGTGATTCATTTAGGGACTTTCAGAGACTTTCAGAGACTTCAGTTTGTTAGTTTTGATGTTTTGAATCATTCCATAAAGTTTTTCATATTGTATTTGTTTCTGGTCATCGTGTTGCTTTTGATATTGCTGACTCCAGTGTTCCAGGCAGGGGATGTTCTTGAGCATCAGAAGAGGCTGCTGGATCAGGCCAATGGCCCATCTAGTCCAGCATCCTTGTTCTCAGAGCGGTCAGCAGAAGCAAGATTTGAGCGCGAGAGCTCTCTCTCCCCTCCTATCCGCTGCTGCAGCCAACTCCCAATTCTCCCTTGAAATTCCAGGGACTGAACCAGGGAATTTCTGTATTCGAAAGATGCTCTACCGCTGAGCTACGGCCCTAGATACGTATCCCTACACATCCATGAAGTTCAGTCTCTCTCTCTTTCTCAGCCTAAACCACTTCATTCGCTTGCTGTAAGGATGAAACAGAGGGCAAGAGAGACTTAGGCTTAGCTAATCTTTTAGGGAAGGAGGATTCTTGTGTCCGGTTCTGGGCACCAGAACTGGCAAGCTGGAAGGTGCGCAGAGGTGGTTGATCTGGAAACCAAGCCTTATGAGGAGCCGTTGAAGGAGCTGGGTATGTTTAGCCTGGTAAGGAGGAGACTGAGAGGAGATGCGATAGCCATCTTCAAAGATCACATGGAAGATGGAGCAGGTTTGTTTGCTCCTGCTCTGGAGGGTAGGACTCGAACCAATGGCTTCAAGTTGCAAGAAAGGAGATTCCGACTAAACATCAGGAAGAACTTTCTGACAATAAGAGCTGTTTGGCAGTGGAACCGCCTCTCACAGGAGGTTGTGGGCTCTCCTTCCTTGGAGGTTTCTAAGCAGAGGTTGGATGGCCATCTGTCAAGGATTCCTGATTTTTCTCTGGCATTATGTGTTTTATAAGGGATTTGTACCAAGAAATAAAAGGGAGGGAGGGAGGGAGGGGAATTAACAAAAAGAGAGATTTGTACTTTGTATTGCTGAATTTTATTACACCTGAAAGTGAGGTTCTTCAGTTCACCACCCAGAGAAATGCCATAAATAAATAAGTAATATTGATTAACGTATGGAAGGATGCAGTTTGAATTTTCTGCCTCTGGCACCAAAATAAAGGCCTCGCACAGTTTAGTACTCTTCACACTTCTTATACCTTACATGCTGATGACTGAGAATCATTTGCCAAAAACAGCACTGATAAAACACAGTGTGATGCAGCAGCAAAAAAAGCTAATGTTGTTCTAGGCTGCATCAACAGAAGTATAGTGTCCAGATCAAGGGAAGTTACAGGTAGGTAGCCGTGTTGGTCTGTCATAGTCAAAACAAAATAAAAAATAAAAAAATTCCTTCCAGTAGCACCTTAGAGACCAACTAAGTTTGTTCTTGGTATGAGCTTTCGTGGTATCTGAAGAAGTGTGCAGAGAACACTTCAGTCTCCCAGGACATTCTATACAAGATCTCAAAGTAGCTGTCTTATTGCAAAGGAATTTCAGAAATAGACTGGAAAGAGAAGTTGCTGAATTGCAAATTATTACCAAACTTAAAACCATGGAGAGACCTGGCTTGAATAGAGACGTTGGATTCTTATCTCATTATACATGATAAAGCTATTTTTAGCCATCTCACTCCTTGCTTTTTCCTGTAAGACCAATTGCAGTCGTCAACAGGTTTACCTCGCCTATCAGCCAATCACCCATTCCCACCACCCTTCTGAGTAATACCCCCTCCCCACCCTCTCACTATATACCTGTATAAGGGTCTGGTGACTTCTGTTTCAGTGTATCTAAAGAAGTGTGCATGCACACGGAAGCTCATACCAACATAGCTGTCAACTTTCAGATTTGAAAATAAGGGATGCCGCGAGGGCGGTGCAATGGCACCAAGTAGCCTCGCCACCCTGCGCTCCAGAGGCTGTGCACGAACGGGAGAGCGAAAGAGCGAGCGCGTAGACGGCAGGCAGGCAGGCTGTCTGGTTGGGCGTGAGGGTCTGGCTGCACAAGGCATGCAAGTTCCGCCCCCAGTCGGTCTCAGACTCCTTATTGGCAGCCGAGCAACGCAGCTGAGGAGCCTCCCTGGCCGGCAGGGAGGGAGAGGAGCTGCTTCCTTGGAAATCCGGGAAATTTAAGGGACATCAACAATCCGGGGTAGCAGCGGGAAACGGCATTGGAATAAGGGAGTTTCCCACAAAAAAAGGGAGGGTTGACAGCTATGCATACCAAGAACAAACTTAGTTGGTATCTAAAGTGCTACTGGAAGGAATTTTTTTATTTTTTTATTTTGTTTCGACTTTTCCAATTAGTCAGTCAAGCCTTGTTCCACAATACTCCATTGCATTTCTCTTCCTTCCTGTTCCTCTATTGACTCCTCTACTGGACTCCCCACCCCAACAGTTGGTCCATATTCTCTGCAAACTGAGCATATTTAGTCCTCACTGGGCTGGACTGCAGTCACCCGCTTTAAAGTTGTTCCTCCACCGGGTCATTCCACAACAGATCAACGCAAAAAACAAGGGTTTCGCCACCCACCGTCTCAGATTTTGATGAAACTTGGTGTACACCCTTCCCTTAGGGTTGAAAGAAACCCCCTTAAATTTTCCCCCCTCCATCTCAAATGAAATCGTGAAATCTGTGTTTCTGTCCCTCTTGAGATCCTCCGCCTTGAGTGCATTTTATTTTTTTCCTCCATAACCAATGATCAGATCTCTTTGAAATTTTACACAGAGCTCAATAACATGATGAGGATTTCAGGAAAAAATACTCAAAAGATTTTATAAATGCCTTAAAAATGTATAAATATATATATATATATTTGGTGGAAAAACTATGTTTAGAAAACCTGAATTTTCAGCGTGACGGCACGATGGAATCAAAAGTTTTTGATGGTGAAAATTATTGCAAAGACATGCTCTTTCTCAATAAAGAATAAAATTTATGGGTCTCTTATTTTTGGACATCGTGGGGGGGGGGGAAATGGCTACTGGGTACAACTTTCCTACAATCCATAACTATAATAGAAAAAAAATAATGAAACAGAGTTGTTCATCTTAAAATCTAAAATAATATTGGTTATTACAGGGTTTTTTTTTCAAAAGTGCAGACTTGTTTTTCAGTTTTGGGGTATTTAAAACTATGAAAATTGGCTATATCGTGAAATCAATCTTTTTAAAAAAAAATCTGTCAGAAACTTTAAATGATGACATGTAAGGAAATAAGACCTAGCAAGAAAAAGATTAAAAGAATGTAAAATTATGCATCATATTCAATTTTGCAAGTCCTGCTCATAGCTAACCTAAGTCAGTCATGCCCATTAACTTCCATGAGTCTACTCTGAGGAGGACTATAAGACTGGCTCACAGCTACCCCCTTTTACCTCCACAAACAATAGTTAGGCTTAACTTCCTGCCTTGAATGGATACCACTAAATATATATATGTGTGTGTGGTTTTGAATATGACCGTGGCGGAACAGAAGGGTCACAGCAGACGCTCAGAACAGGCTTTTCCAAGGGGGGAAAGGTCAAGAAGAAGGCGGAAAAGAAAGAGAAGAGAAAGGAGGGGGTGGATGTTAATAAACAGCCTTTTCGGGGGGTTTAAAGGGTTTTCTCCGTCTTTTTTTTTAAGGATTACATCTTAAATTCCAACAAATCAGATTTGGGAGTTACTGAAATTGATCCATCCCTCATCCAAACTTTGCAATACTCGGCTGTCCTGACATCATTTAGATAGTGAGCTGTATTATCAGATTAGGGTGGGGGGGCACCTATTGTCCAGGGCTAGTGAAAGGTGGGGGTGGGGGGGAGAGACCTTGGGGAGGCCGGCAGAATTCGGAACCTTTTAACCTGGCTGAAGCCTGTATGGTCCCTGTTATGCAAATACCCCCCCCCCCCCAATCCTCTGCTAAGTTCACTGGAAATAATTTTCGTGAATGACAGGTTTATTCAGCGCGGATTCCGTTGGTGATTAATCCCCCTTTGATCTAGGGAATTTTACTTAACTAGCAGTTACCTCGTTTTGACAAAGTGCAACCGAGATTTCGGGGGGAGGGGGGAGAAAGCAGGGCAGGGGGTGCAAGGGGGACGCAGCCAGGGGGTGCGTTTCATTCTCCCGAACCTTTTTCTCTGCCCCCACCCACCCACCTCCAAAAAGAAAAGGAGAAAAGGAAAAAGAAAAAAAACCCAACTGCGAAAAGAAAGGAGTTTGGAATGTCGTCCGCTTGCGGTATTTGAAGGCAAATCCTGAGTTAGAAAGTCAACAGAAGGCAGATGAAAATGATGGACTATATGGAACTTGCTGAGCTGACTGCGAGACTCCGCGACCACAGGGAAGAAGCGGTGGAAAAATAATGGAAGAAATTTAGGGAATATCTCAAAAATTACTGTAAGAGTTAGAGATAGGAGGACAATGCTGGAAGAAAGAGCAATGTACAGAATAGTAAATAGATTAAATAAGTGAAGACATGATCATAGAATCATAGAATCATGGAGTTGGAAGAGACCCCAAGGGCCATCCAGTCCAACCCCCTGCCAAGCAGGAACACCATCAAAGCATTCCTGACAGGTGGCTGTCAAGCCTCTGCTTAAAGACCTCCAAAGAAGGAGACTCCACCACACTCCTTGGCAGCAAATCCCACTGTCGAACAGCTCTTACTGTCAGGAAGTTCTTCCTAATGTTTAGGTGGAATCTTCTTTCTTGTAGTTTGAATCCATTGCTCCGTGTCCGCTTCTCTGGAGCAGCAGAAAACAACCTTTCTCCCTCCTCTATATGACATCCTTTTATATATTTGAACATGGCTATCATATCACCCCTTAACCTTCTCTTCTCCAGGCTAAACATACCCAGCTCCCTAAGCCGTTCCTCATAAGGCATCGTTTCCAGGCCTTTGACCATTTTGGTTGCCCTCCAATGCATGATAAGATAAGGTAGAATAGAACTTGAGTAAGGGAGAAATAAGTGATACAGTTAGATAAGATAGTAATAAGATAAGATATAAGGTGGAGTTGGGATATTAAGGTAGAATATGTAAGAGACATAAGAGATAAGATATTAAAAGAAACAATAGTAATAAGAATATAACATTAGATGATGAGAGGAAATTGCTAAAGATGATACACATTGAAACGCAGGGGGGAAAGACAGGAGGAAGTCAAACCAAAATGTTAAGGAAAGAAGAAAGGGGAATTAAGAGTTTTTTGTGTTTTTTGTATTTTGTGTATTTTGTGTTTGTATAGTTTTTGTAGTTTGTGTTTTGTATAGTAATGTGATAAGTTATATGTGATGTGTCAAACCCAATAAAAATTATTTTAAAAAAATAAAAATAGAAAGTCAACGGAATGGCCGGTGGAGTTTGGTCCGCACACAAGAGATCCTGGCTTGCATGGGGGGCGTTGTTTGCCCAGGGAAACCGGCCTCATCCAGGGATGACAACCGAGAAACCAATCGGCACGCCCTGAAAGCCCAGGCCCAAACAGGATGTCTGAAGCAGAACGGATTCCAACACGGGTTTTGCCCGTTTTATTCGACGCGGGGCATCAACCGGCCGTCAAATGAATAGGCATCATCTTCTTCCTTTGGCACGGCAAGTTAGCAGCCCAGGCAAGACAATTATCTCCTCCTCCCCCGGCTCGTCCCCTGCTAGGCTCGGTATTATGGCTATTAATTAAAATTTCCCCATGGTGCCCTCAAAGCAGCCGGCCAAAAATGCAACGCAACGTAAAAAAAATATACATAAAATCCATCAATTTGTTTTAGCAAGGAGGACCAAAAGTGCATCGCGAAACCGCCCTGAAGCCCACAAGAAGTGGCGGGCCAGTTTTTCCTGCGTCTGGGACATCCACATATGGGAGGAAGCCGTCCGCAAAAGGATTGGTTTCGCCTGCTTTTCTAAAAAGGAGAGGCCAGATCAGCCTTTCTGAGTCTCTATAGATGGGATTGCATTACAAAGAAGGTGCTAGTCCTCATGGTTGCTCAGGTGGATAGCTTTTCCTTCCTTTTCTTATGGGGCATAAGCAGGGCCAGATTTAGGTTTGATGAGGCCCTCAGCTACTGAAGGTAATGGGGCCCTTTAGTATGTCCAGCTGTCCTTTGTCAACAACAAATTGTCGCTGGTTGTTTTTGTGTGTGTGTGTGTGTGTGTGTGTGTGTGTGTGTGTGTGTGTGTTGAATATATGCTATATGGTAATTTATGGGCACCCTATATATAGAAAGGAGCAAACCAGTGACATTGTTGGGAGCAGGCTAGCAGGCGGGGCCCATGACTTACATCATTTCTGAGCCCCTCTCAGATAACCTGTAATCTCTGCGTCCGAAAAGTGTTTCATATTCTTCCCTGTTCACATAACACCTTCCCTGTTCACATAACATAACGCGAGGGCGGTGCAATGGCACCAAGTAGCCTCGCCACCCTGCGCTCCAGAGGCTGCGCGTGAACGGGTGAGCGAAAGAGCGAGCGCGTAGACGGCAGCCTGTCTGTCTGTCTGGTTGGGCATGAGGGCCTGGCTGCACAAGGCATGCAAGCTCCGCCCCCAGTCGGTCTCAGACTCCTTATTGGCAGCCGAGCAACGCAGCTGAGGAGCCTCCCTGGCCGGCAGGGAGGGAGAGGAGCTGCTTCCTTTGAAATCCGGGAAATTTAAGGGATATCAACAATCCGGGATAGCAGCGGGAAACGGCATTGGAATAAGGGAGTTTCCCGCAAAAAAAGGGAGGGTTGACAGCTATGATGCAGCATCTTGTTCACGCAGTGGCCAAATGTCCCCAAGAGAAACTCACAAGAGTTTCCTCTGCCTGAGAGCTGGCGGCCAAAGCAGAGAATATTGAGTTAGATAAAGGAACCCCTGACCGTTAGGTCCAGTCTTGACCGACTCTGGGGTTGCGGCACTCATCTCGCTTTATTGGCCGAGGGAGCCGGCGTACAGCTTCCGGGTCATGTGGCCAGCATGACTAAGCCGCTTCTGGCGAACCAGAGCAGCGCACAGAAATGCCATTTACCTTCCCGCTGGAGCGGTACCTATTTATCTACTTGCACTTTGACGTGCTTTCGAACTGCTAGGTTGGCAGGAGCAGGGACCAAGCAATGGGAGCTCACCCCGTCACAGGGATTTGAACCGCCGACCTTCTGATCAGCAAGCCCTAGGCTCTGTGGTTTAACCCACAGCGCCACCCGCGTCCCTCAATATTGAGTTAGGTGGCCAAAAAAATTACATATCACTTGGGAAGACAGGTGAAATAATGCCAGCGTACTGGAAGAAGCAAAGTGTTGAAGCAATGATTGTTCAGCATCAACTTTGTTGCACTGGTCATGTTGTGCGGATGCCTGATTATCATCTTCCAAAGCAACTACTCTATTCTGAACTTAAAAATGGAAAGCGTAATGCTGGTGGTCAACAAAAGAGGTTCAAAGACTGTCTCAAGGCAAATAAAAAAATAAAATAAAGTAGTATAAACACCGACAACTGGGAAACACTTCCCTGCGAGCGCTCCAGTTGGAGAACACCCTTTACCAAAGGTGTCATGGGCTTTGAAGACGCTCGAACTCAGGACGAAAGGGAGAAGCGTGCTAAGAGGAAGGCACACTTGGCAAACCCTCACCGTGATCAAGTCCCACTTGGAAACCAATGTCTCCACTGTGGAAGAAGAAGAAGAAGAAGAAGAAGAAGAAGAAGAAGAGGAGGAGGAGGAGGAGGAGGAGGAGGAGGAGTTTGGATTTGATATCCCGCTTTATCACTACCCGAAGGAGTCTTAAAACGGCTCACATTCTCCTTTCCCTTCCTCCCCCACAGCAAACACTCTGTGAGGTGAGTGGGGCTGAGAGACTTCAGAGAAGTGTGACTAGCCCAAGGTCACCCAGCAGCTGCATGTGGAGGAGAGGAGACGCGAACCCGGTTCACCAGATTACGAGTCTACCGCTCTTAACCACTACACCACACTGGCTCCTGAATTGGCCTCCACAGTCACTTACGGACTCATTGTTAAACTCATTGTTTATGGAAGACCATCTTACTCGGCTATGAGTGATCGCCAAAGAAGAGAAGAAGGTGGACCAGCGATGG